>CABFOV010001521.1:0-48713 GCA_902141375.1 Timema poppense
TCTTACATTATTCCGTTCAGAAATCTTACGAGTTTATAGAAAGAGAGAGAAAGTCTGTGCGGTGCGCCGTACCATTTATTTCAAATTAAAGTCTCAACATAATTTTTTTAAGGCCAACTTTGAATTAAATGCATATTTTATTTTGATCCTACTAATTGACACTTTTTAAACTTAAACTAAGCTTTTCAGAATGAAACACACAAATAACATAATACTCGTTTACAATTACATAATTACAAAAGAAAAAAGTGACAATAATAACCTTGGTGTCAAAGCTTGATTCATCCTTGTCTACATAACATAATATTAATAATATATAATATTTAAAAAATATATATAAGGAAAAATCGTAATTCAATCAAAACCATCCAAAATGTCCAACCTCTCTTAAAATTATAAAAAAACACACTTCAAATCTTCACTTTGCGAGCTTTTTTTGCAGCAAAGGTTTTTTTGTTAATCGTCTTAGCAAAGTGTGGATGCTCGGTTATGTTCATTAGATTTGATGCTCAAGTTTGTAAGCCTTTGTTTCCTCATATTGCTTCTCAAGTAAAATTTTATTAAATTTAGTTTATTGGAGCTCCTTTCTCCTGAGGCAAAATTCACTGGAAGTACAAGGAGGATTCTCAACACCAACGTAGCCTGTTTTTGTAAACCAGGTTCAAGATTGTTTCTACAGGGGTGGATTATATTTTCGTTTAGCCTTCTCATGTATGATACTTAAAACTTTGTATTTCTTGTGGGAGTTCTTCTTCATTGATGTCATCCTAGCAACTTTCTGCCATTTCCTTTGTCTTAATCTTGAGATACTTGATTTCCATTTTCTGGATCTCAGCTCCATGCAAAAAGCTAAACTTTTCCTTAATTATTTACAAAGCCTGGAGCCTATATTTCAGCTCACTTATGATTAGATCAAGGATTTCCAATAAGGAGATTGTAAGCAAATACCCCTGTAAGACCTCTTAAGTATTTTTTTTCGCAGTATTCATCAAACATCCTCATTTTATTTATTCTCTCTGTTTTTTTGAAGTCAGTAGCTAGGTGGTGGTTATTTTGTGCTATGACTATGGCCCCAGTGACAGCATTGGATTTGGCACTGTTTCTTCTAGATTGCAAAAAGCTTACAAGGACATGAATATTTCTCACCAGCTTATTAACAATCACATTATTTCTTTGAAGAATTTGATTTACAAGGTCTATCTTCTTCAGTACTTTATAGCAAAAACAGGTATGACAATTAACTCAAGTTTGCTTGGGTATTTCTGCAAACGTTAGCCTTAGACTTTTTTTTCTGAAGTATACAGAGGGGTGGTTTCCAGTTCTTCCAGGGCTTTGATAATTTAGGAAAAGTGCTTGTATACAGCCTCAACTGATACCACCTTCGCTGACGATCTTGTTTCCCTCTGCAATTTTAAGGCCATCGGCACATTTTGTTTTAAAGTTTCCCACCTTGAAGTAGAAACAACAAAAAAACAAATTGATGTAGAGAAGTGTCCCAAAGAAAGACTGCACTTCTAAAGATATATCAGCAGCATGAACTACAACTAAGTTTAGCGAGAAGGCTGCACACGATAAAAAAAAATACACCAGTTTTTATTCCTTAATTGAACTCCTTTGTACACTCCAACCCTATTGGCTCCATTATCGTAGGACTGTCCTCTGCAGTTTCGGCGAGACAAAGGCCTGTCAAGGTTCGCCATTATCGCGTTGTTACCACCTTCCCCTAACCTTCCATGGTCTCGATGGGCACCACACCGCAGCCTGGCGTTCGAGGCATAAGCACCGCCTGAACCCCCCCACTCCCCCACCTTAGCTGCATCACAGCATTAGAATACGTGAAAATCGATTTAGTATAGTAACTTTTCTATATGTCAGATAAGATTCATTCATTGGACTGTATGTATCAGTACTTGTACCTATTCCGTACATTCACAACACGTTGTATGACTGATAGATTAATCTATACATGGGTTCAACATAAATTATCTAAATACATTAATTTAAGTGAGAATTATTAATAAAATCACTTAAGTTGAAATACATCAGTATACAACTGCTGAAAGACCCACATTGATGCATACTTGGACTAAATGTCAAATTAACCTAGCCTTGTTTTCTGGCAAGGGGTAAGTAGGTGTTTTAATCCTGATCTAATATGCTGAAAGTGGAGTTTACTGAATACTTTCTAAGTCCCCCTACACGAAGATAAGGGTGAATATCCTCTAATTTCACCTTCATCCCACCCCATGAGTGTAATTAAATTCTGGTGCGTGTAGTAAGATGTGGTGTATTTAAAAAATTTAAAGATCCTAGTAAACAACAATGGTATGGATTGGTGAATAGGGGTAAGAGGGGAGGTAGAAGACACCATTCTCAGTGCTCATGAAATATATAATCTGTACAGTTGCTACTTATTCAGATTAGAATTCGAGCCTAAACTTACATGTTTACTTCAGAGGCTATTTAAGACCCCCGTCTCATCCGCTTTGGTGCTTAATGGTCTCAGTCGTCACTCACGCAATAGACTACATTGCGATTACGGAAATATTAGGGCTCGAATACCGATCGCGTGGACTGATAGTAGTTTTTCCTAAGTGTTATCCCACACTTCCTCTCAGTTAATGTGGGTGCATTTCCTATACACTCAGCCTAACTCATCCCTAGCACAGTAATGTAACTACGCGTACAGCCCGAATGGGTACTACAGTAGCCCCGTGGCTTCTTTGGTGCTGACTGACAGCTCGCAGCTGACTTCTGGCAGTCAACATTTAGGTATATACCAAAATTTTGACCGTCAAAAGTGACAGCTGATAAACACATGTTTTTGCAGATCATACGGTTTGGCGTAGGGATACATAATTTGGCCTGGTAACTTTTCAAAGCCGTCAGCTGTAAACTGTGTCAGCACCAAAGAAGCCATGGGGATACTATAGGATACATTGCACATAAAACTAAAAGAGACCGTATCCCCTCGCGGATAGCACCCAGCTTAGGTAAGTAATACATCTTGAACCATGCCTCGCATAGTGGTGCAGCTTTCTCTATTCTACTTTCAAAACAGATGGAATTGAAAACAATGGAACAATTTTTCAATAACTTAAAAAAATATCAAAATATTGAAAGCTATTTAAAAAAAAACTATTTCAAATTTTTTCTGTTAAATACAAAATGCAGATAAACCATACTTCGGTGTGATTTCTGACACCTAAGGCTTTGATGTAATACAAATATTGCCAAGGTTTGGTGATGTCTTAGCCGGTTTTGTTTGCTTTTTATAACAATATTTTAATTATAGATAATACTTTTACAAATTATGTTAAGTAATTTCTACTTCTATGTGTGTCTGCCTCTGTACCTGGCGCTGCGGCTTAAACATTTTTTATGGATTTTGTTCAAAATTGATATTTAATTGTTATATGGTTATACCTTAAGGAAAAATCATGATATTGATTTTATACCTAAAATTAAGGATAATTTACTGATAAATAAATTTTGAAAATTTAGAAATTATCGGAAATGAGTCTAATTGTTTTGTTAAAAATGGGTATCTGGGAAGTGTTTTACACAAAAAATAATATTTTACACTTTTTTTAGAGAGAAATATTTATCAAAGGGTAATTTACTGATGACATAACTATTTAGAATTTGAAAGAGTTCAAAATTGCTTTTAACAGTCTCCTACAGAAAGTCTTCCAAAATCAAATTTAAAAATGTTCTATTCTTTACTTCCAAGTCCAAAGGAAAAACTAATATATAAAAAACAAAAGATAAAATTTTGGCTATGGGCTAGGGATAAAAATCAAATACAATGCAGGTTTAATATAAATTTTGAACTGTATTATAAAGAATATTAACAAATTTTTTCTTAAAGAATTAAATGTTTATTTCTATCTGTCAGAATTGAAAAGCGCGCTAGTTTTGAGTTAATTCATCTAGCCTTGTTTCCTCTTTTTTTCTTCTTTTTCAATCACGAGAATAACTTGTTTGAGTTCTCTGCGCAAGCGTTGAAATCAATCATGGCTGACGTTCATTATAAATAAGTCAACAAACTTCCTAAAAGGATAATTAATATGTTTAATAAAAGGTAAGTGCTCTTCCTTAAATCAAAATTCCTTATTTAAAGTATTTAAAACAAGTTTGACGTTGCTCCTTGCGTCCTTTTATTTTATAAAATGGATGTAAATAGTATTATGTGTAAGGACAGCAACCAGCGTGCTAAGCGGAGGCCGAACTTTTAAGTGTTTAATTTCACATGAAAATAGATTGGAAACTATTCCCAAAAACTAGAAAATATAGGGAAATACATGGTAGGGTGGCAAATAACGTCACAATTTAAACACACCACTTAATGGCGTAGCCTACATTTTAAGAGAGCCCTCGAAATGTCTTCTGGGATTGTCTTCCACAACTTATTAATTTATCTATAGATTCCAAAAGATTATTTAAATAATTTTAAAATAACAAATACAAAATACAATTTATCCATTCAGTAAAAACAAAAAATATCGTCAATAAACAAATATTCAAAGTCAACAAAACTGACTTAAGATTACGTTCATTACCTTATCCGAGGCATCATTCATAGCTCACTGCTCTATGGATTGAAATATAAAGCAAGACCAGCCCGAACTCGTATGAAGCTTCCCGAATACACGGTCGTACCAAATGATTGAATATTTAAGTTAAAATTTTTACTAAATAATGAATCACAAAATATTTAAATCCTTAGTCTTTATTATAATAAATACATAGGAAGAATCAAACAAAATCCTTTTAAAATAAAATACGAAAATTAACCTTTTTTGTCTTTTTGCGGCATTTAAATCTTTTTAACTTTATTTATTTTACCCCTTTTAGCCTAGTTAATTTTTAATGAGTTACTTCGTACTATTTTTATACATTTTTCTATTTTTATCATTTTTGCTTAATTGCGTCCTTTTTTATTTATTTGAGTCATTTTTGAACATTTTTGCATTTTCTGCCCATTTTGATTAAATTTACTCTTTCTATATTTACAATTTTTGGTCTTATTGCCCTACTTACTACTTTTTACATTAATTACCTGACAGACCTAAATAAATATTTGAGGGTAAAAAGGGTAAACGTTTAAAAAGTTGTAAAAAGAGTGTGAGGGTTGAAGGGTAAAATGGATAAAATGGGTAAAGGGTAAAAGGGCTTACCGGTAAAAAACTGATTAATATATAAAAGCTATTTATTAGAAATAAATTACAATATTCAACAATTAATAAAATATGGTAACATGAGAAAAAGAGTTTGTAGTAGATACCAAACTCTTGGTTACTCTCAATGGCATCCAAACTAATTATCATCACAATTTTAAAACTCTGGCTTTGAGGTGCACATATTAGTGTTTAGGGGGTACCAATTCTAAAATTTCAGACGTTTTCGTTAGGTAGATATCATACAATGATTACGACTGACAAACAAACTCTTCACTTTATTAATAGGAATTGAGACACTTGAGAGTTGACTCCACCGAGAGTAAAAAAAGTAAGTTTTTATTTCATCGTGTCATACTACCCGTTCGGGTTATACATCCATGTAATAATCACGCTAGTTGCTTTAGGTATTAGGAAGGCTATATTTCGATAAAGCATACCCGCATTTGTGTGGAGGGAGAGTAGTGGAAAACAATTTTGGAAGCCCCCTACACCCCTTCAGAGTACACCCGACCAAAATGTGAGCCTTGATCTTCCCGTCATCGGCAGTCTAGTCTATAGCGAGAGTAACGTCTTAGACCGTGCAGCCAACGAAGAGGATAGCAGCTGAAAAATTATGTGACAGCTGCCAAAAATAGTCCTTCAATATTTTAGCACATCTATACAAACCTGAATGGAAATTAAGCCTACACGCATAATGAAGTTATTAAACCGAGAACTTCTTTAAAAATATTTAGTCATTGAGCGACAACAGTGACATTTATAATTTTATTTGAGGGTAATTAAAGAGCACTTTCTGAACTTAATATTTAAATCATCACTTGACTAAAATATTAACATTAATTTTATAACATATACAACTACCATTGTCAAGGCTGGTAAATACATCACTGTGTAAAAGGAATCCCCCAATTTTATGGTATTTTTTTTCTGCCATTTCAGGAATCAAGCTTGAAACCTTTTTCTCAGGAGACAGAGACGCTACTGAAAGGGAGGTCTTGGTTTGAATTCCAACCTGTTCTAATGAGGGTGTTTATTCATAAATGGATAAACAAGCTGCAAGCGTTCCTCCGGCACTTCTCTCTTTAGTGTGTTCTTTACTACTTCATGGCTATGCTTCAGCAGAGAATGTGACTAAAGAAACTCAGCCTGCTTTGACTATCAGCCAATTAATAGTTTTTAACAGTGAAAACATTCCAAAAGGCAACATTATTCGTCATAAGAATAGTTATGTACCCCCAGTTCCATTATACGTGGGCCTGTCTATATTTGGAAGAACACGAAATAATACAATAATTGAAAACATGCATAAAAGAGGCCTCTCAATATCACCAAACAGAATTATGGAGATAACAGCAAGTCTGGCTCACTTGGAGATTAAGAGAGCTCAAGAAGAAGGTGTCCTATGCCCCTCAAATTTGCTTCATGGTCTCTTTGTGATTGGTGCGTAAGATAACATTGATCATAACTACAGCAGTACAACTTAAGAATCATCTTTCCACGGAACAGCAATTTCTTTCTTTCAAATTCCCGGCGAAGGAGAAGTTGGTGAGCCTCGTAATTTCCCCACAAGCATTTCGTGTGTCGATTAAAGTAACAGGAAAGTGCCAGAGCTTCCAGACAGCTACAATGTTGTCAAGACTGTAACACTACCTTCCAAGCAACCTCCTGTGCCAATAGCAAGCGAGATCACTTGTTCTCAGATGTCAACTTCTAAATTTGGATCCGAGTGGAAAACGGAACAGGAATGGCTAGACCATATTCTTAGCGACAGAAAAGATGGGCCCTTAGATCTTTCCTGGGCAGCGTTCTATGCTTNTGCCAGAGCTTCCAGACAGCTACAATGTTGTCAAGACTGTAACACTACCTTCCAAGCAACCTCCTGTGCCAACAACAAGCGAGATCACTTGTTCTCAGATGTCAACTTCTAAATTTGGATCCGAGTGGAAAACGGAACAGGAATGGCTAGACCATATTCTTAGCGACAGAAAAGATGGGCCCTTAGATCTTTCCTGGGCAGCGTTCTATGCTTTAAAGATAGGCTCTTCATCATTTGAATTAACACGTAACTCTCTTTTACCTCTATTCAATGAAAGATATTCTACGCCGTCAATGCTGAAGCACAGAATGGATCAAATAAGAAAAATTACAACGTTTTTAAATCCAAGACAAATTCCTGTCATATGTGTGGATCAACCTCTATTTGCCTTGACTAAATCCGTCCAGTGGAACTGGCCTGAATTTTATGGTGAATCCAAATTTGTAGCCATGTTTACAGCGTTTTATATTGGGTAGGCCTTTCTGAAGGTGCTTGGCCAGATTCTTGAGGGTAGTGGCTGGACTAGTTTGGTGGCAAATTCTGGAATCAAGACATAGGCGGGAGCAGAGGCGTATCTTAAAGTTACTCATATAACAAAAGCAAGGGCAATTCATCAGACTACTGATGCTGTTTTATACAGTCTGCTCAAAGATTCATTTACACTAGAAGACCCAAAAATATCATTTGAAGAATGGATTGAAGAAAAACGTTCTAACTCTTCAACATTTCGATTCTGGTGTTTAGTGTTAAACGTGGAGATACTTGTATTATCTTTTTTTCGGTCGATCAGGGATGGTAACTATGAACTGTTCACCCAAATATTGAAGAAACTAGCACCTTGGTTTTTCCTGATGGATCATCTCCACTATGCTCGTTGGTTGCCAAATCCACATAAAAGACTTACAAGAACTAAAAGCCACAGCACCCAGTGTACATGAGTACTTTAGCAACGGCCAGTTTGTTATTCACAAAACAAAAAATCCCTTTTCTGCATTCGCTGTGGATAAGGCTCATGAACAAAACAATGCTATCATAAAAGGAAATGTTGGTGCTGCTGGTCTGTTGCAAGATCCAGCCATGTTAAGAAGGTGGATGCTGGCTGGGCCACAATTAGTCAGCATTCTGGATGAGTTTGAGTCAACGGGCAAAACAAACAGAACTGACAGGATTGTTCACCATGAACAATATACTGCTTACCAGAACAAGTTTCAAGACCAAAAACATGCATTAAAAGGAAGCTTTCATGAATTCGGAAATCCTTTTGAGCTAAACTCCTGTGATCTTGTGGTTTGGGACACTAAGACTATAATGGATAAAGAGCGAGTTAAAGCTATATTAGGTGCTGAAGAAAAAGCGTTACAACTGTACAGCAACTATGTGAAAGAACGTTTGAGTAAGGAAGCAAAAGTGAGTGTTTTTGCTCCATTGCAGGAAAATTGGGACCAAGTTCTTTGGATTTGCAAAAAAGAAAAAAAAATCTTCCCAGATGATTTCTGACTTTAGAAATGATGTTGAGCTTTTCTCTAGGGCTTTAATTGTAAGTCAAAACAGAGACTTAGATCCGAACAAATTTTTTGAACATGAAAACACCAGCGCAACACCTTCTATTTCCTCAAATGGTTTCTGCGATCATGTCAGAAATCGCAGCTACTTAAAATCCTGGAAGAAACCATAGATCCGGTACATTTTGAAGGGTTCTGCGACACAATAATTTACGATGGAGCTACACTAGTACATGCTCTTCCACCCAAAACATCACGGACATTTGGAGAATACTGGGATACAGAATTCCAACACAGGATTTTGTATGATTCTGAGAGGTTTCATGCAAAAAGAATACACATTTCTTGGGATACTTACTCAAAAACTTGCCTGAAGAAATTTTTGGGAGAGAAGAGAGGCTTTGGTCTTCGTCGCCAAGTATCACAAGGAAATATGTTACCAAAAAATTTGAATAACTTCCTCTGCTGCGATCAGAATAAGACCGAACTTTTCAAGTTACTTGGATAGCATTCACTTTTGAAGTTTGATTGGGTTCACATCATTACTGAGATTGAAGGCATCATTCGTTCATCTCAATTGGGAAAAACTTTGATTGTTAGAGTCAAATACAGACAACAGGAAGAATCAGATAGCAGAATTTTCCTATATGCTAAAGATAGTGTTGAGCATGGAGCAAAAAAAATATCCTTATTTGCACAGTAGATACTGATGTAGTTGTTCTGGCAATCTCTTTTTTTCCCCATTCTCAAAGTTACTGGTCTTCAAAATATGTGGATTCTCTTTGAAGTTGGGAAGTCCCAGAGGTACATGAGCATTAATGCCATGTTTGAAAGTATAGGTGAAGATAAAGCTACTGCCTTGAGAGGATTCCATGCATCTACAGGATCAGATGTAACTTCATCATTTGCCATGGTGGGAAACAGACTGCCTGGAAATTCTGGAAATTATTTACTGAAGCTACGGAAGCCTTTCAAGCTATATCACTACCAAAAGAGTTTATTTCTGACGAGACTTTTCAAGTTCTGGAGAAGTTTACTGTTTTGCTTTACTACAAATATGGAGAAGAATTCTCAGTCAATCATCTTAAAAAGCTTTTCTTTACTTCAAAAAGTCGCAGTCTATCAAGCTTGCCCCCAACTAAAGAGGCATTAAGGCAGCATTGTCTTCGTTCAGCATACCAGGCAGGACAAGTCTGGGGTCGTGCCTGCTCAGTGATAGACAACGTTCCAGGACCAGTAGGATGGGGATGGACCAGAGCTGCAGGGGAGTGGGTGCCAGTCTGGTCTTCTCGGCCCTCTATTTGGGCAGCTTGTAGAGAATTAGTTAAGTGCAGTTGCTCTGAATGCCGTACACGATGCTCCTGTTCAAAGGCTAAGGTTTCATGCACGCTTCTTTGCAGGAACTGCACTGGAGGTAAAAAAAAATGCGGCAATAAATACAATAAAAGGCATGTGCGTAGTTGAGAATTTCTAAATTTCAATAATTCCATCACTTTCAAGATCATTATATTTATTTTTGCATCCAGCGTCTTCTGTATGTAGACTCTTTTTCAAATACCAGGCGTCAAAAATACTTTTCTTTACTTGTTAACTTTTTAAGAGTTTATATGAAAATAATTACTTTGTTCCAGGTATGATTCGGAAGATGAGGAAGAGGATAGCTTGATTTAGAGACATTTAAGCTGCTAAGAAGAAGTTAATTTGCAGGAGCATTCCTATTATTCAAACATTTTTGTAAACATTATGTTACTATCTTATTGTAATAGTAAATCATATTCTGAAAATTGAAAAATGACACAGTAATAGTAATAGTAAAGTAAACGAAATATTAAATACCAAAGTCTAGTTTCATTTGACCAGTAATTTCTCAAGAAGTAATTTATTAAAACAAATTTTCTTGGTATCAACGGAAAGAAAAAAAAGCTCTTTCTTTTTTATATCACCTATAAAGGAGATATTATGGACCATAAAAAAGATAGTTAGCAATGAAATTTGTGAAAAAAGTGAAATCTTCATAAATTCTTAAATTGTGGAGAAACCTTAAAGCTTAGAGATAAATATATGATAACGATTAGTTTCCTTTTAGCAAGAGCTTTCAAACAAAAAAAACTTAAATTGGAATATTAGAAGCTGAGATACCATGGAATTAAGAACACTAAAATGGCGGCTATAAATGGCCGCCATTTTGGTGTCCTGCACGGATTTTCAAGTGGCTCCCTATCTGAAAAGGTCTCTTTTCCCATTACATATGAGTACAGAAAGTGGCATATTCCAATCAAAAAGTGCAGCTTTTTGGCTTTATTTGCTATGTACCAGACGTACTACTAGCCTAACTATACTTTCAGGTTGTCTTCTTTAACTATCATTTTACATTATTGTAGTGTTTACACACTGTTTTGATTTTTTTAAATATCAAAAATTGATGTTTTAATAATCTAATATTTCCCCAAAATATGCTTCAGTAACTTAATTTACCGTATAAGAAAACGTAAGAATCATAAACAATTAGAAATTTGAAGTGTTTCATATTTCGTTTATTATTCCTTTGTGTAATTGTACATTATCATATATTCTGTTCCATTTCCATTTCTCTATGCTCAGTTGCACATGCGCGTTATACAGGATCTCGTTAGACATTATTTTACTGAGAAATTTACTTCACTTCAATTTTTAATGGTTATAAAAGTTCAGTGGCGGCTCATATATAGGCACTGTGGAACTGCAGAACCCCCTATTTCCACTTGATATTATCAATAATATTTAATATAATTAGTCCTTTTTTCTTTAATTCTTTATTTATTTTTGTAGTACAATATATATTCCTTAAGATTAATGTCAGTACTTCAGTAGCCATCCCCCAGTTTATGAAAAATATACAAAAAATCTTTGTATAGAATTTTGCGCTTCACAGTACCAGTGACGTGGTGTTTGACTTTTGTGCGCATGCACACATAGGAGGCGATTGGGGAGGAAGGTGGGACTGCCAGGTAGAGAGAGCACTGTTACTATCGCAGTGCTGGCTCTGGCGTGATGTTGGAAGAAAGCTTTTTTACTCAGCGTGTGTTGTGCTTAAAAACCGCGTATCATATTCTTGAATGTGATAAAGTGTAGAAGAGTGTAAAATTAGATTATTATTCTGCTTCCAGCTATTCTATTTGATTAATTTTTTTCGTTTCTTTTATTTAACAGAAAGACTAAATGTGCTTGCAGTACTTTCAATGAAGAAAAATTTCTTCATTGTCATCCAGAGATCAAGAAGAAAATTATTGAACTTTTTGCGCAAATTAAAACAAGAAGAATGGATTTCATTTTTAAATGAATAGATCAAACTTGAACAGTAGAAATTTAAGTTAATGTAAGTAAAAAAATTAGTTTTTTTTGTTAAGATTGTTTCAAGTTCCTGGATAAATTTTCTTTTTATACATGTTTTTTTTCCTTTTACACAATTTTAAAACAATGGCTAAAAAATTTCTGGAGCAGCACCCCCACTAATTTTAGCTATGAGCCTCCACTGTTAAGAAATTGATGCTGATATTTTAAAATTAAAAATAGCATGACTAAAATAATATTTCTAGCAATCAATATGAAATAGTAAATGCTTTTTTAAATTTAAATGTGGTAAGTTTAGTAAAATATGTATTGATTTTAAACATGTTAACCAACATAATTCTATAACTAAATAGTAACGAAACTAGAGCTAGTTTTGTAGCTAAAGTATTAATTAATACAAGTTTTAAATATCGTAAATTTGAAAATATTGAATATAAGATATTTTTGATATTGCATTTTAATTTAACAAAAATTATTATTTTAGAAAGGGGCCAGGTAGAAATAATTAAAAAAATCATTCAATTATTTAGTAATCTTCAATATTTTTATTTTCATTGCATTGTCATTGCAATACAAGTGAAAAATATCAATCAAGAATAATTCAAATAGACGACAATATTGAATAAATTTACCGGTCGAAAGTGATTTTACAGGTTTATTACGTTATTAATGTTAAAATTGAAATTAATTTTTAACAATTTGTTAAGTAACCGGATGATTTTTAAGTGGAAATACTGATATTATCTCAATTAAATAGACTAGGCTTACTATTGCATTTTGAAAATTGATTATTATGTACATCAAGTAGAAGCTCGAAAATGACGAGCCTACAAAATGTTCGATCTCGAGCTCGAGCTCAAAATACGAGTACTCGCAGAACTCTAATATATTATAATATATATATATATATTTAATGAGCTCTGGGGAATTGATATTTAGGTGACCTGGTGGTCTAGAGTTAAGGTGTCAGACTTCTGTGCTGGGGGTCCGAAGTTCGATCCTCAGTGCCAGTGTAACGATGTTAAAATAAAGAAGAACCACAAATTGTATAATGTTCAGTGATATGGGGCCGTACTCACCCTCTGCCTTGCTGAACGTGGCACACCGGAGTACACACATCGTGACACGCTCTCCCAAGGAATGTACAACACGAACTAAAGCGAGTCCAGGCCCAACGTCCCGCTCGTGATTGTTGCCACCTCCACTATGAACAAGGACTAAGTTTGACCAGAGTAGTTTCTGGTTCCTCATGTGGAAGTTTCTCAATGCTTTCAATAGTTCCCAGTGTCACCGTTTCCCCGATCAGAGCACTGCTCGCCTCCATTCTTTTGTTTGTTCTTCTCCACCCCGCTTCCCCCTCTCTGTGAATTTATTCATATCTGTGTTTACTATAAAATAACTTGTAAGTTTAAATACTTTACTCACTGTATCACGGACTTATAAAAGGTGAGGGCGCCGATTTAAATCTTTTCTGGGACATGATATTCAAAATTCAATTTAGATAAAATTATGGGGGTTTCAAAATTGTCGTTTCGAGTTAACTTTTAAATAAATATATTTTCATAATGGGCTTTAGGGATTCCTCGTGGAACTGCCACGAGTATATTAAATTTATTTTATTATAAATATTAAAATCTTTTGATGTTTACGGGCGCAATCTTACCACCATCTAACTGTTTAATAGTTTACGTTGTTTCACATGCTAAGTTCAGGAGCCTTTGGCGCTCTGGCTCGAATATTCTTTAATGAAGTTTTTAGATATGTACAGTTAAATTGGATTATTCTCGTCTGTTAAGTATGAATATTTTTATATGACATTTATTGATAGGAATAATTAAATTAAGTTATTCTCATCTGCTAGGTTTGAATATTCTTTAATGACTTTTTTGATAGGTATAATTAAATTAAATTATCCTAATCTGTTAAGTTTGAATATTTTTAATGACGTTATAGATATGTACACTCCGTCGAAATTGAAAGGTAGCAACTTATAATTCACTGAGCCCGCGAGGTATGATATTCCTCCACACATGACTGCAGAATAGTTTGCCAAGCAATGCCCAACACCTAAGTAAGAGAAGGCCTTAAGTCGTTAAATTATTTCTTGACTGTTGTGAAGGAGTGGTGGGGGAGGGGTCTATGTCTTTTAGCGAAGCCCGAATGGTTTTATTTAATAAATTAATTTTACTATATTTTTCTGATAATGGTAAAATCAATAACTAATATTTACATACTAAGTTAATTAATTATGTTTTCCCTCATTAACATACGGGCTGGTATTTTTTTAGTTATTAAAAGTTTATTCACGTCAAACGTTATTTGGGCACTGTTGCCCACATTGATTGGTTTTACATGGTAACATAATGCAAGTCTCCCTTTTCCAGAATCTTCATTACTGTTTATAGCCAATTATAAATTTATTAATGATTAATTATTATATTACACACATGTAGCTTAAATAACAGATTAACTATAAAAGATTTTTACTTCATTTGTAAGAAGCTGAGTTTTAAAAAAAATCTGTAATTTAAGGGTTTCAATCCTAATTTAAAATATTTTATATTTTTTCCGGGTGGACAAAAAATAAATATTGATAAATCTCATTCATTGGACATATTTTAGTTATAAAAGTGAATTTATTTGTTTCTTCAAAGTTATTATGACTGTGTATAGCTTTGTGGGAGCATAGTTCAATTCCATACTTTATTTAATGTTACCATAGCGGTTAAAATATAACTATTAGTAAAACGCTTTAATAATTAATACTTTGATTAAGTAAAGGTGTGGTTTATTAAGATTTGCGTTGATTATCATCATTTTATAATAAATTTAAAGTATAATGTTAACTGTGACTATTTTTGTCAAATCTGTGTTTTACTAAATCAATTCTGGAAATCCAAACAATAAAACTGGCCATGGTGTAGGCAAGTAATAATACATTATCAGAGTGAGGAGGTTTAAATAATAATTGAAAAGCGAGAATAAATATTGATTTGTTTTACGAGCTTAAAACCATTTTACATAATATATCTGCTTTTTTAAGGTTTGGAATATAAATATATTCAAGTAAAAATATATTATAGCTCTGTACTATATTTAAGAATATTTGTCTATAGCCAAGGATACCTGGAATTTCACAACCTACTACGGTGCATTTATTTCTATTCATCATGATGTCTCCTAGGAGAGGATTTCGCATACATGCAGTCAGGGTTTGATTTTAATTTTAAAGATACCGCGGGATTTATTTATCTCCTGAACCATTTAACCAATTGCGGTGTGGTTGTTACTTTTGTACTGGATCAATATCCAGGCAGGCTTTAAGCATTATTTGTGAATAATCAGGTGTTTAGGTGGGAGTCCCGGTGGAGGACCAGCCGTATGTTTGTATACATTTATGGAACCACACAATTACTGTGGGGTAGTTTTTATTATTCGTTAGTGTATTTATCCATACATTCTTTAGGTTAGTAATTATAACTGGGTGTATTGGCTTAAGTCCCGGTGAAGTGCCAGCTGGATATTTGTATATATCTATGGAACCACTTAATCGCTTTAAATGTAGTTTTTTTTAGAATATTTATTCAAGTAAGTAAGTTTTAGCATGATTTAATCGTGTTTTGTGTTGTGAGTCTCAGTAAAGGACCAGTCGGATATCTGTCAACAACTGATTCCGCAGTTAATTCTATCTTGTAGGATATCAACTGGGAAAGTTGTAATATGATAGACCTAGGTCTTGGGGTTCGAATCCCTGTTAAGGTTTTGGATGGATGTTGTGTATATTTTATCTAGGATATTTATAAACCACATAAGTGATTGCAGTGTAATTTTTTTTCAACTAGGCTTACGTAGTTTTTATATCCAGGCAGGTTTGAAAATTAGTTTAATCAGGTGTTTTGTTTTAAGTCCCTGGAAATACATATAGGCCTAGCTATAATGGATTTTGTGGATCAGTTGGAATGTGAAATTCCGTTCTTCAGTGAAGGGGATAGTAAAATCCATAGTGAATTATAGGAGAATATTTATAAGTAACATAATAATAACTATTTCAACCATATTTACTACTAATTAGTGGGAGATAGTGATTAAAAATGTACAAATTAAAGGTGATGTAACCACATTTTATTGAAGGAAAGTTGGGGAACAATTTAAGAAAACGTGTCTCAATATTCCCGGCCAGGACTAGAACCCTGTTTCATCCATCACTGAAAAATGGACTATATAAGAATTTTTTGTCCGCATGAATACCGAAGCTGTATAATATATATTATTTACCGTATCTCCTAGAATATTAATTTTACTTTGTAATTTTGTTTAACATAAGATATTAAATATTTTATTTTGTGAGTGTCTCGATCATATATCACACTGGTCTATAATCTATTATTGACTCAGGGTTTTCTTTTTTAAGTTCAATCAATAATGTTTTTACCAAACTGAGATTATCAACAACTCTCAAACCCGCCCCGGTGGCGTAGTTAGCTAACGCGCTAGTTTACTGCTTAGCTCGACTGACAAGAATGTGGAGATCGAGTTTCTTATATAGATAGGGTGAACTCGGGTAGTTTTTCCTAAGTGGTTTTACACTCTCCCTCCACGCAAATGCGGGTTCCCTTCCTCTAACTTCAACCTTTCCAATTTCTAACCCATTAGAGTAATTAGTACTTAGGCGTATTACCAAAACGGGTAGTAAGACGCGGTGCTAAAAAAACAACAACAAAAAACCTACCGTCATAAATTGCTTTAAACACTCTTTCCTTGTCCTATGGATTTAAGATTGACTATATGAAGGTTACCTAAGAAACCGTGAAGTTTTCCTGGCACTAATACATATTAATAAATAGTTAGTTTTGTGTGTTCTGGCTGGCCGTGAATGTCCGCGTATAGAGTAAAATATTTAAATGGCGCTTGTCTAAAAGGAGACATTATTCACTACATCAAGTCATGCACTAGCAAAATACTGACAGTTTCTAATGCAGTTAACATTCATACATATTATAAACATTTATGTTTTGCAGTAATCCAACAGTTATTACTCCTTCCAAGTTAATTTCAAGAACAAATAAATTATGTATTTTGTAGGCTACATTACTACTTATATGTTAAAATCTCATACTCCTCAAATAATTATTTGTTACCTTATTATTATTGTTATTATTATTATAATTATTGCTTTCTAAACCATGAATACTACAAGAGCATGATTTACAGATTTAAAAAATTTCTCTTGTGAGTCCTTGGCTATCATTTAAGGCACGCTTCCCCTAACCTCAAAGGTATCACAAGATATGTGGAGGATAATCTTCAAGTAAACGAATCATTTTTATGTTTCTATAGAGCTGAAAATATTTATGGAGAAACACTAGCTACTTTTCTAAAATCTATTTTGATTTCCTTAGGCCTTGGTATAGAAAACATGCGCACTCAATGCTATGATGGCGCTGCAAATATGCGTGGAAAATACAAAGGAGTCACAGCTAGATTGCTCGAAGAAAATTAAATGGCTATGTATATACACTGCCATGCCCACACAATGAATTTATGTATTGTTAGTTGTTGAACAGGAGTGAAGGCTAATAGGAACACATTTTTTTATTCTCCAAAGTCTATGTAACTTAATTGAGGAATGTTTGAAGAAACACGTAGATTTGAAGATCTACATAAAAGTGTTCAACATTTGTTTGGGTGTACACAAACATTAAAATAACTCAGTGATACAAAATAATAGTGCAGAGTAGAAGCCTTGCGGCCTCTAAAAGATAACTTTAAAAACACAATTGCATAATTGACTGACATTTCAGTGAATGATTCTACTCATGGACGAGAAACCAGTTAATCCATTATGTTTTGTGTATTTTACTACTCAGTAGAATTCTATCACAATGTGATATTTTGTTGAATGTATTCCAGCCAAATTATGTCAACTATGCCATTGGTACAGATATGGTTCAGATCACTGTTACAGTTCTAGAATCAATTAGAAGTGATTCATTTTTTGACAAAATTTGGAACCACTGTACTCAGATGACCGAGAAGTGTGGCTTCAATTCGCCAGAACTACCAAGAAGAGGTAGAATTCCTGCAAGACTGGATGGAGGAACAAATGAGCCATATTAAACAGAATAGCAATACTACAATGTGACAATTTTGTATCCTATTGTAACACTCTTGTAAAGGAAATTAAAAGTAGATAGTTGTACGGCCTTTACTTCAATATTGGCCTATATACACAAATAAAAAAATAATAATTATTTTCTCTTGTGACTCCTTGGCTATCATTTAAGGCACGCTTCCACGAACCTCAAAGGTGTCACACCAGCACAGATTTATCTGATTACCAAACCCTTCCTTTACCTCTGACAAGAAGTGTATTTATCACAGCTTGTGAATGTGTGGAATTTCAGGCCTCCACCATGGTTTGGATCCTACGTTAAACTGTAGGTCCTCCATTTCATCTCACAATCCCTCTACCATTACACATTAGCGTAAGTGCGTATAATTAATAATTGATCATTTAAATAATACATATTTCTTTTACTACGAAATATTTATAAGTGAAAAATGAAATGTTTAAGTAAAGATAGCATCATACGGCAAAATTATCTACAGATAGAACTGAGAAAAACGCATAGATATTTGAAAAAAATAAAGTTTTATTTATGACCCAAACAGTTTAGTTAAAAATTAAAAGATGTTATCATTTATTGTGGGCGAAGCCGTGACGGGTAAAAGCTAGTATATTATATAACTTCATAAAATTCCCATTTTCGACATCGTAAAGTGTGCCCCTTTATGAGTGTTCATGACTCAGCTTACTCAAAAATTATTATCACGCTTCGCCACTGCTTATAAGTAGCTACTAAACTTCTCCGCTGCCCGGTTCGCACATAGATAGCTGTAATGTACGTTTGTGAAAAGCACAATCTCGAAGTGCCCGAAATCGAAAGCTGCTATTGAGTAATATCGCGGTATCGACTCAGCAGTCGATACTCGATAGTATAAGTTTAACAACCACCACGAGCACTGAATTAACTGTTAAAATTCCCACTATGAGCCTTTAAAACTTATTTTATCTTATATTGTCTATGTCGTGCAGTGTCCGGGTCAGTCAGTTTTCAGTTGTGTCGTTGTTGTGTCGCGATTAATAGCATAAATAAATTATCAGTACGGGTATTTATAATTCGTTTATTATAATTCGCAAATTCTTGGAACAATGGATGAATATGTGATTAGAATTAAGATTAAGGAGGGGCAGGAGAGTCCATATTCCAAAAACGCTGCCAGTTACCAGTTAATCATGACCCTCCCAAAAATTATCTAAAGTCGGCGCCAATGCATGGAAAGAGCTTCCACGGAAAAGGATGTACAATTAGGACATTCAAGTGTCCCCTGGGCAACGGTACACTAGTACAGGTTGATATTTCCTTAATCTGAGCTACATACTATTTAGTCCAGACACGACATTATTATTATTGACAGAAAAAATTCATTGATAATATTTTTTGTTTAACATACAACAAATATAATTAGAGGTTTTACTAAAACTAAATACATCCACTATTCCCTATGATGGCAAAACATAAGAAGCAGGGACGAACGTGAGTAGTGTTCTAGGCGTTTGGGAACCCGGCATCCGCTCAACGGATCCAAACACTTTTCACATAAATCCTCTATCACCCACCCCGAGCATCCTTGTGTGACAATATGTGACGCAGTCACCTTGACTATGACCACATCCTTGTTACTACCTATACCTTCAAGACATGTTTATTGCTAATTGAACCCGCCTCGGTGGCGTAGTTGGCTAACGCGCTTGTCGTGTTGAGATCGACCGCTGAGGACGGGTAGATCGAGGTTAGAATCTCGGTCGGGTGAACTGGGGGTGGTTTTTCCTAAATGGTTTTCCACTCTCCCTCCACGCAAATTCGGGTTCACTTCCTCTAATTAAACCTCCACAATTCCTAATTCATTAGAGTAATTAGTACTTAAAGCGTATAACCCGAACGGGTAGTAAGACACGGTGCTAAATATTATTATATTATATTGATTGCTAATTGATGATTGCTAATTGATAGTTACTAATTAATTGTCTATTATTGATGATTGAGAAGGTTTCTAGCTTAGATAGTGAATAAAACACAGCTATTACAAATATAAATACCCTTCCACATCCCGGGTCAAAACACTTTCTCCCGCTTCAACCCTTCCCCTACAGCCCGTCCCAAAATACTTTATCGCCTACAACCCTTCCCCCAGCCCTCCAGAAATGTGTATTGCTAATTGATGATTGCTAATTGATAATTGCTAATTGCTAATTGATTATTGCTATGTAACAACCCTGGCGAGGACTATAAATCTAGAACAACACCCTTGGCGAAGACTTCTTAACATCCTACATGTGATGCGATCCCCTTGAACATGCCTGTAAACATCCTTGTGTGGGCGGTGTTTGAGAACCCCAGTTCCCCTGCCGAATCTAAACACTCAAATCCTCGTTCCCAATGTTGCTGTCGCGTCCCCCCGCTTAATGGTCCCAATGAGTTGTTTATTTATCAAACACAGAGCACAAGTATCTGAACGGGAAATCAGACCCTGTCGTCTGAATAAAACACAGATAATATTTCAGGACCATCCCGTTGAGCAGCTATCAAACCCTCGGAACCCCCAGTTCCCCTGCCGAGTCTAAACAATCACATCATCACCCCAGAGATATCGATGATTGCTAATTGATTATCGATGATTGATCGGCGATCGGTCTTCCCCCTTCAACCCTTTCCCCACAACCCCGCTGATCCTGACAAACACCTAAATAATATTTAAGGTAAGGTGACAAGTTCACACACGGTATTCAATATCTTGTTATAGTGTACCCGCATTTGCGTGAAGCGAGAATGGGAAATAGCCTCAGTGCTCGAACTCCAACCTATCTAGTTTTAAAAATTAGTCATCAGCTAGCTATCCCCACTGTATTCTATATCTTGTGATAGTACGTACACATTTAATAAAGGGGATAGCGAGAGGTAAGCGTAGCCGCATTTGCGTGGAGGGAGAGTTGGAAATAGCCTCTGTGTTCGAACTCCAACCTATCTAGTTTTTAAAATTAGTCATCAGCTATCTATCTATACGACTAAAAGGGTGTCTAGTTCTAAGCCACAGGGTATTCAATATCTTGTGATAGTGTACCCACGTTTGCGTTGAGCTAGAGTTGTAAATAGCCTTTGGCTGTGGAAATGTTTGAACCCCGATCTCCGCCAACCAGGAAGGTGTTTAATATTTTAATGTTACGCAATACAAAAGAATTGGAGTTAGACTATACTATTGCGTGTTATAATAATAATAATGGTCACATGATCCTCTCAGAACTGTTGATTGCACCATTTGTTCACCTAAGCCACACACTGTATTCTGGAAGGAGAGGTGGAAAATAGTCCCAGCTTGATAGGCCAGTGTTCAAACTCCAACCTATCTAGTTTTTAAAATGTGTCATCAGGTGTCTAGTTCACCTAAACAGATGCATAATAGAGTACCCGCATCTGCATAGAGGGAGAGTTGATGTTCAAACAAGTATACAGGCAGTGCCCTGCTTAGGTACTGTGAAACTTCCCTAGAATATGTTGGAGATGGCAACATTGTTACACACAATGTTTGAGACGGAGCAGGAGAGAGAGAGGGTGTAGAGGTAAAAACACAAACATAACAATTTTTACAATATTTATTTACAATAAAAATTTATATATTTACATAGTGGCCTCTATACTAAAGATGATTTGATATGTATAGTAAAATAAATATTTGACTAGAAAAAATAATCAGGTAAGTGGAGGATGGTACTGGCAGCTAAATAAAATATATCCCGGGTGCATAAAATAAATCTTTGAATAGTGGTATGTCGGTGGGAACTGTCTAGAGTGAAAGGTGATTATTCAGCCCGTCTAAATGATCACCTTTTTTAGTCGTGGCGAGAGCGTTTAAAAGGACTCTGATACCCAAATGGCAAAGTGTTATAATCATCAATTATACGACGTTTGGTGTACACCGGCCGGTAGACTTTACTCTGCGAATCGGTACATACAGTCGCAAGACCTTTTCGTACAATTTTGTGCGGTATCTGTATGTACCTTTCCGCAGCCTGTTCGGTGACCATCGCTTTCAAAACGTCAAAATTAACGTCGTTCCGGTTGCCGAAGATTATCGTGATCCCGCGAACCTTGAACACAGTTTTTGTTTTGACAGCGTCACCACCGACACAAACTTGGTACGCGTAATTCTTGGGACCGCGAAATACAAAGGCGCTAATGTAGATTCCCGGACCATAATCCTGATGTTCGTCGGTGAGGTCGCCTAAAAAGTCTCCGGTCGGTGGACTCCAATCGCCGGGGTGTTCTGTAAATAGAACGTTATCTGTGTCATGATACAAAACGCGGTCCCCCAATTGTTCTAGGATGCTGTATAAGTGTAACCTAGCCATAGCAGTCGTGTAGCACGCGACCACCACACTCGTGTTAGGCTTAGGGCGCAACGCGTCACGCGCATCCTTGTAATTGAGGAACATAACCTCATCATTAACGTCTATGACGCTGTCCACGATGATGTACGGATCCGTTAGGTACTTGTGGATGCCCTGATAGTCCGGCTACGTGTGGTAAATCGCGTCTTTGCCCAAACTTTCCCCATAGCGAATTTAAAAAAGTTTAGCCAGTGTGCGTAGACCGGGTTTTTACAAACTGAGTCGAAATCGAGTTTTACCCCTCCCTTTCCTAATAATTTTGAATATATGCTAACTTTTCCTATTTTGAGGTGCACCACACTAGCCATCCGCTGGCTTCTGGTTTGATTTTCAAAAAAGTATCAATGTACCCTTGAAACAGACCACCATAACGTGTCTGACGATCGTAAACAGATACATTGTACTCCCACACTTCGTGTACTTCTTCAACGGTGTAGCCTTTCTCAACGGCTTTCCGGATCTCATCAATCACCCAGACGCCTGTCAACCAGCGATCTTTTTTGTCGCTGTGCCGGCTCGTGCCTTGGTTTTTCTCCTTCCTGCATTTCCTGCAAAAGATGAAAACTAGCTTGTGCATCCGTGTAGGAAATACGGGCATGAATAAATCCCAAGGAGGCGTCACTGTAACCTTGGCTATGCCTTCTACTTTACCTATAGACGGACAATTATGCTCCAAGTGAGTTTTGGAATGGCCGACGGGGTAATTTTTGTACTTGCAAACGTAAGGATACAACGAACATACATCCAAGTACTTAATCTTCTCAAGGTCTCCTTCGTGGAAGAGTTTGGTGCATTTTGTACGCCAGCCAAAGAATGTATCCCTGGGGTTTATGGGCTCCTTGGTATACACCTCGTGCTGGAGTACAAATTGCTTCAAGTCCTTGTCTGTGCATTTCATCGCATTAAACATACACTCCCACATCTATACGACCGTATAGCTAGTGTTCTTAAATTTTTCCAAACAAGCCATGGTCACCTAATATTGCGTCTCCATGGTCTCGTGGTGGCTGTTTTTGATAGGGGTGGTCCTGTCAGGGTAGCAGAGAGGGCACCCGTGTCAATAACAACCCCAGAACTGAAAGACGGTGGTGTTTTCTCCAGCTTTAACAATACCGTCTACACGTTGCCCTAACACATATTCCTCGCGGCCGTTACCCGCATGAAGAATAAAGACACCACGTTGATGGGCCTCCTAGCAGAACCATTGTACGGCGACGTGCGACTGTTGGTCTGCGCACCAATAGCCACCGCTAGGGATGATACCGATGGTATTCTCCATAAGATGATTTCAGAGGTAAACACACATGGCCACTCCTGCTATCGTACACGCCTCTCTGAAAGGATCCACCTTGGCTTTCTCCACGATCATGTCTCTAAACTTCAAGCAAGCCTTCCGCAGGATCTCTACGTCTTTCATACAATACAGCTCCAGCTCTCGTTTAAAATCAAAGATATAATTTTCTTTGACCAACGCGTCATACCACTTCTCAGAGTTCTCCTTTCCCTCAGCCGTCATCTCACCGACGCCATAGTCCCCCTTTGGTGGCAAGTGACCCCTATACCCGCGTTTTCTTTTTTATTGAAAAAATGGGGGAAATGTCCCTTTGCCAAAGACTCGTCCAAGACGAAAGTTTTTGGCAACTTCGACAACAACATCGGGAGAAATTTCAGCTAGTCAATAAAGTGGAGCGCGCCGTAACGCATGGACATGTTTTTCTCACCGTTCATTATTAGATCTGGAGTTCATTTTTTCACCTCCATCATGTATTTTAAAATGAAATTCCCATCATAGTATTTTGCATTGTGGCCTAGGAGGGTGATATCTTTAAATTTTGACACTTTAATCTGCTCAAGAAATTCAAAAAATTGGGCCATTGTGGTATCACCCCTGAATATGCGAGTCCTATCGCCCCCGCATTCAGCGCAACGATAATCATTTGCATTTATATGAACGCAGGCCTTGCAACACGTCTGCACGACACATAGGTTAGGTTCGTGCAAGTACGTGCCTGCCACACCTTGAAGAAGCGTTTCTTGTCTTCATTAAAAATCATAGAATACAAACATGAAATTACTTTTTTCCAGTGTCGGCTTTGATGGGGCCTTCTTCATATAACAGAAATGGCCAAAAG
Organism: Timema poppense; assembly: GCA_902141375.1. Taxonomy (NCBI): domain Eukaryota; kingdom Metazoa; phylum Arthropoda; class Insecta; order Phasmatodea; family Timematidae; genus Timema; species Timema poppense. Next base: position 24,471 of record CABFOV010001521.1, read on the forward strand.
GACGATGGGTCTCGCATACTATACAAAAAGTCTCATAACACTTGTGTGAATAATTTGACTTTTACAAACTGAAAAATTGCCCGCATACTTCGCAAATCTTTTGGACATCACAGACCGACATGTGACCTCTGCAAAAACCGGGACGTTTATGATTATCAAAAAACATCTGGTTTGTGAACCATCGCCCGCAGTCTTTACAGACCACAGATAGGTCTCCGCTACAAACCGTTTTAGCGTAGCACTTTTATCACGTGGACTCGCACTTGTGCTCGTTCTTATGATCAAACGAGACACGGCACTTACAGAAAAAGTACGAGCACTTAAAACCGGCTGTCAACGATGTTATGACAACAAAATGGTTTTGCTTGTCATCGTGAAAATACAAATCAAGGTTGCCCTTAAAGGAAGTTTAAGGAGGAGTAGGCCCCTCATATAGGACCTGTCTCCCCCAACGTTCCCTGATCACCGTTATTTTGTATTAGGAGAGGTACGTTTGAAATGGTTTCAGTTCAGTTAGCCCTTCACCTTTCAAAATATTCACACGGGCATCACGCCATAAATCTTCTGCTTTGAGTTTTTGAATGAAACGACCCATTTTGATTTTTTTAACGGTGTTCACGTCCATGCATCCTGGTTCTTTTTAACGTCACATATAGCCCTGGCGACGACCAATGCACTGTAAGGCAAAGTGTGTAGCTATTTTGAATCGTAATGATTACTTTATTATTACGGCTATATGTGCTAGGGGGGAATAGTTTAACACAATAACTTCTACCACTACCGCGAGGCTCCTTAAAATGGTTGAGTTTAACGTACAGTGGTACCGTAATCAGAAACAAACTTTTACTTTGTAACACGCGACTTACGTTATCGAGCACGGATCGAGCGTCTAACTGGTCTGCTTGCCTAAATGAGACATATACTGGGTTCAACGTTGAGTCCGTACTGTTCAAAAGTAAGCCGACATGGTCATCGGCACTGACACCGTGGTCCTGCAGCCGATTAAGCAAAACAGTAATTTGCTCTTAAAGCCAGCTTAATGCGTCACGATCGATAGCCGGAGCACCAAGATGTACGGTAACTTCTCTAACGGTATAAAAGAAACGCCTGAATTGTTTTGTTATCTCCTCTAAGAATCGGAGAGGGATGCCTTGGGGCAACGCTCCGCCTACCTGATTTACAGGGCCACTACTTGTTTACGAAGACCTGCCAGCCACGGGTTTCGGGAGGATTCCCGTTTGCCTCATAGCTCAAACACCGTCTCCCTGGCGCGGAGGCGATGTGGCTGCGATAGGTATCGGTATGCTGCCATTTTCACCATCCATTTCAACTATAACATATGCGTTAAATTGATACCACAAAATATAACATGTTAGTAGTAAGTACACATGTACAACATGTACAAAATACAGCCCATGAAAGGTTATATCCACATTTTCACTTATGTCTGAGAATCGAACTCGGGATCCTCACAACCCTCCCTGACTTGACGTACGAATACGGGATTCTGGTAGAACTTTTATCTGTATTGCAGATCACATGGATTGACGTATTAATATGTGACTCTGACTGTTTAGATTATTAGCTGTATATCATATTCATCAAGTTGTTAAAGAAAGCCTTACTATAATTTATGTAATACTAACTTTTACCCGTCGCGTCTTCACCCGTAATAATTGATAAAAAATTTTTTTAACTAAACCGTTTTGGTCACAAATAAATCTTAAAAAAATATATATATATATGCATTTTTCTAAGTTATAGCTGTAAAGAATTTTGCCGTATTTTAAATTAAACTTTTAAATATTTCGTAAAAAAAGAAATATCTATTATTTAAGTTATCGATTATAAATATTTTTAAAAATGTATATCTTCATAATTAGTAAGATAAATAAATAAATGAAATATTTTTTTGAGCTACGTAGCTAAAAACACATATTTATTATTTTTTAGTATTAAACTACGTCACACTAATTACTATTTACTTTAATTACAAAATATTAAATCACAAATTCTTAAATAACATTATTTCGATCGCCTTATAATCATATTTTTATTATTATTTAAAATCAAAGGTTGGGACTAGTCCTATATGTTATTCCAGGACATAATCCACCAACGTACAAGATTTCATTTAAATACGTTCAGCAGTTTTGGCGTGATTAAGTAACAAACATTCAAACGCACAAACTTTCACATTTATAATATTAGTAAGATTATTTGTAAACTCTCCTATAATTATTTTAAATTTACTGATCATTACAGTAACTTACTCATTGTTTGTAAACTCTCCTATAATCATTTGTATTGCATATCACATGTCTCGGTGCATTCCATGAAAGGTTAAACCAGAATTTTCGCTTATGCCAGGGAATCGAACCCGGGACTCCCTCACTGTCTCATTATGGTTTTTAAGCGTATAAATCGAACGGGTAGTAAGACGCGGCGCTAAATTAGGTAAGATTTTTCTCTCTTTATTTTATTAATTGGTTAAAGCAACAATATATTTTCCCCTGCTATTTATAATGCATATATATATATTTCCCTGCTCTAAGCTGTACGCAAACGCCATCTGTTATTCCGAAGTGAACATGTTTAAAACACATTACATCTTTCTCTAAAAGAACAGCTGACAAGAGTTTTTGGTATGCTGGCGAAATAACGGTGGTTTGGGAGAAAGAGAGAGCACAAAAAACCTGTGGCTATAGTAGATATTCCATTCACGGTAGGTTTTTACCTGGATGACAGTTCGAAATAAGATTAAAATTAACTTATGAAATATATGATTGCTAATAGTACTTTCAGTTCGTTTAGGTTAATGTTTCAGCAATGTGTTTAATAGCTATTACAATCTGAACAGTTTTGTTTAAGTTAACTTTCTGATAGAGCTAATTGTATAATTCATCTCAAGAATATAAGATTAAAATTAACTTATGAAATATATTATTACTAATAGTACATTTCAGTTCGTTTAGATTAATGTTTCAGTAATGTGTTTGATAGCTATTAACAATCTGAACAGTTTTGTTTAAGTTAACTTTCTGATAGAGCTAATTGTATAATTCATCTCAAGAATATATTATTCGCTAATAGTACTTTCAATTCGTTTAGGTTAATGTTTCAGCAATATATTTGATATCAATTACAATCTGAACCATTTGTTTAAGTTAATGTTCTAGGCTTATAATTAACCTATTAAACTTTTTTTTTTGACCGCGTCGGGAAATGAACCCTGTGCAATCGACCAATCAATCACAAACCCTGATGCTGATTGATAATTAACCGTATAGAGAATTGAACCCAGTACCAATAGAAATGCTATCGAACGAGTTAAGCTTACATTGCAAACGACAATCATATTTTTCTGTCTGTAGCGAAAATAAACTGTCTACACTCACATATTAGGCGATCTATCACCTCGAGTTCGGCCAAAACATCGTTATACCCCTCAGGGATGACGGCCGTGACGAGTGCTTGAGACCCTAGCGGTGCTTGCACACCATCTTGGGTCTCCGGGGGACATATTAGGCGATCTAACAGCTCGTTATATCCCCCGACGGTGGTTGAGACCCGAGCGAGTCGTCTATCTCAGGGGGCTGCGCTCGCACACCATCTGACGACCCCTCGGCCTCCGGGGGCTGTGCCACGCTCCCCTCACCCCAATAATCTGAAATTAAATAAATACATATTAACTACTATCACGGTGGGGGTAAAAACAATTAAACACTGCCAAAATATATCGCGGGCCTCTAATTAATTACCCGTGGAATAGCCGATTTCAGCCAAGCAAATCTCATCCTCTGTAAAAAGCTCCAACAGATCTGGACTATCGGGAGCCAACGTGGCTGCAGGCACCGATGTTGTGTCTTCTAAAAAGAGCAAACACCTCTGTACAGCAAAGATGTAATAAGTAAAATTGCTACCTATTTAAACATACAAAACGCTTTAAAACATACCTGAATTTAACCCATCTTCCAGCGCGTCAAAACTGATCTTGATGATTATAGGTTGTAAGCAAAAATTAAAATGACTGACTGATGATTTGGATGCCTATTTATACTCTTTCACTTTGTTATTCCACTATTCTTCAAGGTTATGCAATAACTACTTATTTGATTACGCCTCTACTGTTGTTCGGATTCCACGTTCAAATGTAGGTCCTCCATTTCATCTCACACATTAGCGTATAACCCGCATAGTATAAGACGCAGTTCTAATAATATTTATTTGATCAGAGGACCGGGTTTGATATCCCGTTCAGATACCTGTACTATAGATTATCTTTTGACGAACAGCGTATAGAAATTTAATTTGTACCCCTAGTCTAGTTGTTAATTGCTTTGTTATTCCAACTTGTTTTTGTCCTGCTATCTTCGACTAACTAATGGAAGCAATCATCAATGCCCGGGGAGATGTGGGAAAACCAACAGGACATAGCTTTGTGACAACAACATTGTAAGATAACATATTCTAAATTTTCGCCAGAGATGTTTCTCTATATTCTATAGTTCCTCCAAGGATGTTGAGCAACTCGACACGGCTGTAGGGGAGGGGGGCGGGAAGTCTACGCTATAAACCTTCTCAATTATCGATAATCGACAATTAATCATTAATTATAAATCAACATGTCTTGAGGCTTGGATTGGGATATGGTGGGGGAAGTCTAGGACAAGGATGTTTACACGCATTTTCGCCCCTAATCGACAGGCATGGGCATGTTCAAGGTCATGTTGTTATACCACAAGGATGTGGTCGTTAAGAGCAATGATTATGTGAAATAGCAATAATCAATTATTAATAAACATGTCTGGGGGCCACGAGCCACCAGGTAATCTGTCGAGGACAGGGTTATAAACTCCATCGTCCCTAATCTGGTCATGCCAGGGGAGGTTTCTAAATAATCATTCATCGATAATCAATTAGCAATCATCAATAATCGATATGTCTGGGGAGAGGATGTAAGTGTTTAGACTAGGCAGGGGAACTGGGGGTTCCCAGGATTTGATAGCTGCTCAACGGGAGGGGGGCGGAAATATTATTTGTGTTTTATTCAGGGTTTGAGGGCGTTTTAAGCCGTGTAAAAACGTATAAACGATTATCTGTGTTTTATTCACTGTCTAAGCTACAAACATTCTCAATCATCAATTAGCAATCAACATGTCTTGAAGGTGTATACTTAATTAGCAATCAACATGTCTGGGTTCGAATCTCGGTCGGGGGTGATTTTCCAGGTGCTCAATCATCAATTAGCAATCAACATGTTTGTGGGGGCTGAAGGTGTCGAGGACAGGGTTTTAAACTCCAACGCCCACCGCGCCTTGCACTGATAATCAAACATCGATAATCGACAATTATTAGCAATCAACATGTCTGGTGCGAGGATGTGAGTGCTTAGACTAGGCAGGGGAACTTGGATTTGATAGCTGCTCAATGGGCGGAAATATTATTTGTGTTTTATACAGGGTTTGATTTCCAAACACCAACGCCCCTATCAACATGTCTGGGTTCGAATCTCTGTCGGGGTAATAAACATATATTTGTAATATCTGTGTTTTATTCACTGTCTAAGCTAGAAACTTTCTTAACCATCGTTAATCGACAATTAATTAGCAATTATCAATTAGAAATCATCAATTAGCAATCATCAATTAGCAATCAACATGTTTTGAAGGTGTAGGTAGTAACAAGGATGTGGTCATGGTCAAGGTGAGCGCGTCACATGTTGTCGCACAAGGATGCTCGGGGAGGGTGGGTGATAAGAGGATTTATGTGAAAGGTGTTAGGATCCGTTGAGCGGATTCGGGGTTCCCAAACGCCGAGAACATTACTAACGTGTTATCTGAAACAAAATGCACCCGCACCAGCATAAGGGGTGATGGGATCTCTCCCTAAGGGTGTAAAATTCGAGCTCAACGTCTTGCAACACTCTAAGATTATTTAGGGTCCCAACCGACCATTGGCGATAAGGCAGATTATTGTAGGTTTTTGAAACAGCTTATTGCTATTTTAAATAAAGCTTCGCCTCTGAAACGTTCTGTTCCATGAACATAGATATTTATACTTGGCAAACAGTGAAACACATTCTATCTGTGGGCGTAACATAACATATTACACTGGTTGAAAACGACAATTATTATTTTTTGCAAACAAACTTGTTTTGTAAAATGATACTTATTTATTGATACATTTTGACTGTGTGTTATTAACGGCTCAATAAAACAGAATAATAGTTGATTACGGTATTAAGGGGATCTGTATCGTCATTGGACTGAAAGTAGAGTGTTGAAATACCATGTTTACTTATTTTTACTACGAACCTCTTGTATTACTACCCGTCCGGGATATCCGTATATTTACACAAATAAAAAGTGCGAATGAGGAAGGTAGAATTTAAAGGATGTGTACACGCATATTCATGGAGGGAGAGTGTGAAACCATGCATAGTAAAAATAATAAAAAATTTCAAAACATTCAAACAGGGTTCGAACTTCAACCTGCTTATCAATGGTATACAGGACAAGACGATACAAATGCTTCTGTCCCGCGTGCACACCGGTGCCTGTTATACATTATTTGCTTGAATAAATCAAGAATATGAGTATGACTTAAATTTAATAAAGCCTGACTCCTTTGCTCAGTAGGTAACACGTTTATCTACTGAACTAAGGACACCAGGTTTGATTATAGGGGAGGCCGACACACACCCGCTGGAGGGGACGTGGTATAAATGTTAATTTCATTTACTCTAGTTTATCGGTGACAGTGAGGTTGGGGATGGAATCAAAGCTTGATGTACTGAGTTTTTTCTTCAAACAGTTCTCCACGACCCTTTCATGCACATGCGGATACATTTACGTTTAATTCTACCTTCCCTATCCCAACCCCACTAACGCAATTGATATAGAGGCGTAAATCTCAAACGGGAAGTGAGACGCGATGGGTATAAACAAAACAATAATTTGAACTTGCAAAATATGTTCTCTGACGACAAGAAAGAGAGGGAGGATGCTATGCTCGTATTAGACTAGACTGCGTTAACGGGGAGACAAGGATCGAATCTCGGTCGGGTGTACTGAGAGCGGTTTTTACAAAATGGCTATCCACTCTCCATCCACGCAATTACGGGTACACTTTCCATAAATATAAACTTCCTAGTTCTTAAAACCATTAGCATAATGTGTACGTAAGCGTGTAGTCCAAAATAGTAGTAAAACGCAGCGCTTAAAAAAAAGCTGTGATAACTTGTTTATTATTTTATGAACGATGCCTACCTGGCACGTCATTGCGGGTCAAGATAGGACTTCCTATGATGATGAATTTATGTTTTATTCGGTGAATTTTAAATTAATATTATTATAATTATTAGCAGCACATCTTACTACCCGTTTGAGTTATACGCACTTACGCTAATGGGTAATGGTAGGGTGATTGTGAGATTAAATGGGGACCTACAGTTTAACGTGGTATCCGAACCACGGTGGAGGCTTGGCATTCCACACATTCACAAGTTGTGATTAATACACGTCTTGTCAGAGGTGAAGGAAGGGATTTGGCAATCATATAAATCTGTGTTGGGACTGAGGATTGAATCCCGGGCCCCCAGCACAGAGGCCCCCTAGACCACCAGGTCACCCTGTGAGTTTTAAAGATATAACATTAAAATAAAAACAATACATTCTTAAATAAATCAAAATACTTCCACCATGTCACAAAATTATTATTTTTATCTTGAAGTCGTTTCTTGTAAACATTTTTTTTTTATAAATCCTCTACAACTTAGACTATTTTTTGAAGTCACGAACATGGCCTAAAGCAATATTTTTGCCAGGTTGTAGATAAAAAAAAGTCCACGGTAACAAATGTTTATAGGCTATAGATTATGAAACCAGACAAAGGTAATTTTAAAAAACATGTCAATGCTTAGGGTGCAAATAATTAGCAAGTGTGTATAGTCGTCAGAGGAAGAGGGGAAGTTTTATCAGTTAAACAAGAGGCCTTAAAGGGTTAACTACTCTTTTTCTTCCCTCTATTTCTATTTCGTACATTGGTGTCTAAGTGTGATAGGGCTTTAGATTGCTTAGGTGCGTCAAGTTAAGTTGCAACCCACCTCAAAAAATAGCTTCGTAATCTCCAAGTAGGCAAAGTCGTTAGACTGTGGTATATACGATCTATACCCTTGACTTTTACTGATGTGTTGTGACAGAACGTCATACACTGACCTTTGACTCACTGGTTTGGTTCTTAGTCTATCTGACGTTTAGAACTCTTTGAGTGGTACGAAAACAGTGTGTGAAATAAACCTTGGTCACAGACAAGGTATACATAAGCTCTATATATATTTAACTTTTTGAAAACTTAAGGTAAAGTATTGCGACCGCCAAAAAAATCCAACCCGAGATGTTAATGGATGTCAAAGTTTCATGACCCCCCGAGCCCTAAAAAGTGGTTTTTGAAATGCCGTCTCTCTCTGTGTCTGATTAAACTTAGAGCAGGGTTTTTTAACCTGTGGGTCATGACCCCAGGGGGGGGGGGCACAAAGGATTGATGGGAGAGTAGCGGTTGCAAGCCAGGTAAAATAAAAAGCAAGTGTAGGTCCTACACTACAATGAAAATACAACAATTTCAGAGAAAAGCTTATTTTTAAATATAGGTTCTACAATCTACACTGCATTAAAGATACAACAATAATTTCGGTGAGAAGTCTGTGCTTGTTTATTTTTTAATAATTTGTCGAATCGTGGTTCTATTTTTGAGACGCAAATAACCAAATCATTTTCTAATTGGAGTATATTTCTCTTCTTAGTTTTTATGTTCACCATAGAAGAGAAAGATGATTCACATAGGTAGGAAGTGGTGAATTGCACTAATAATATCAAAGCTTCCCTTGCCATCTCCGAATATTCATTTTAGGCCAAATATTTTGCAAATTAGATTCCATTTTAAGCATGCCGTCAACTGCAACATCTATAAGTTTTTCTTTCATATTCGTGGTCAGATCAGCCAGTTTTACTGACATATCCAAAAAAAGGATTTTGTATCCATCTATGCAGATTGTCAACGTTATAGTTCAGTCCTGTAAAGTAACTTAATAATCTTTTTTCCAAATCATGCAAGCTCTGTATCGTTCAAGGAATGTAATAACTTACTATTATCGATCGGTCCGTTACAATTTCTTCGAAAATCTTCTGAACGCAAGGAAAAGAATCATAAATCATTTTTTGTAAAGATGTTGACCACAAACGAAGTTTTGTGAGGAATCCTTTAACTTTCTCCGTGGTTGTTAGAATATTTTCTTCTTTCCCTTGGAGGATATTGTTTAAAATATTTAGGTGGTTAAAAGTATCAGCGAGAAATGCTAATTTTAATAGCCAGACAGGGTCACAAAAGTAATTCGCATATTCAGATTTATGATCTTGTAAGAACAATATCAATTCAGCTTTTAGTTCCAGAACTCGTGGTTTTTCATTTGCTTTTGATAGCCATCTGACTTTATGATAAAGGAGATTTTTATGGAGTGAACCCATGTCTTCACAAATGATTCTAAACAGTCGAGTTTGCAAAGCTTTACCTTTAATATAGTTCACAACTTTGATCACCTCATTCAGTACATCATTAAAATCAGAAGGTAAAACCTTGGCTACTAAAGCTTGCCGATGAAGAAAGCAGTGTGCCAATGAAACATCTGGCATTATTGATATTAATTTTGCAACGAGCCCGCTTTGATTGCCAGTCATAGCTTTGGCGCCATCGCTACAAATAGACATAAATTTTGTCCAATCAATCTCGTAGTCGCGAGTGCTATCTAAGAACGTGTCGTACAAATACTGGCCAGTAGTGTTCACAGGAAGTGATTTGCAAAATAAAATGTCTCCATTGATAATTTCATCTGCTTCAAAGCGCACAAATACCACAAATTGTGCACAAACTGCAACATCAGTCGACTCATCAAACTGCAGAGCAAAATGTGGGCTCTTCTTTAATTTTTCGCCTAATTGTTCTCAAATGTCACCGGCCATATCGTTTATTCTTTGTTCAATAGTATTATCAGAAAGTGGTATGCTTTTTAGCTTGTTTGCCTCGCCTTACCTAACATAATCTCAACCATATCCACTGGCATAATAAGATTCTCGGCAATTGTATGCGGCTTCCCAGCATTAGCAACTCGGTAGCTAGCTAATAACGCTTTCTCATTGACTTTGGATACCTAAAATAATATTAAAAAATATAACTTTATTATTAATTTTACTATTACATCAATATATATTAAATTTTTTAATTATTGTAGATATATTTAATGAAAAATGAGGTGGATATTAAAGTTATATTAATTATTTGGGTAATATTGAAAATCTTAATCTTTAGATTTGTATGGAATTTCGAATAGATGATGATATTAAGTATTTCTCAAAAACTTAACAACTAATGACTGTGAATTTATTGGAATGGCAAATTTTTTATTTTCCTGAATAATTATTAAATTTAATAAATGGATATTACTAGGTTTCTAATAAAAGGCCTCACATAATATTATTTCTAAACAATAATACTAGTTTATTACCTGAATCATAGTAGTTTGCTGATGGTTAAAGGTTTTCAGCTTCTGTTCGAAGAAATGTAACGGTTTATCAGCATTCTTATGTTTAGTTGAGAGGTGACGCATAAGCTTTGATGGCTTCATGCTCTCACATGATAGAACTTCACCACAAATTACACATTGAGGTTTATTATTCATAACAGTGAAACCATATTTCAAATAATTGTCGTCATGAAGTCTTTTTTTTTTTCAGTTTTGACTCGCTTCCGCTACTGCCACTTGTACTATACGTGGGGGGCTGGGCAGATCTTTTTAGAAACTTCTCCATTGCGACCGTACACGCTGGTGTACTCTGACAACTGACAAACGAATGTCCCCATGCGGCCACTGACCGTTGACCTTCAACCAACCTGCGCGCGCACTTCCCCCTACCCGCCCAACAGTGCCAAATACATCTTATTTGAAATCACTTATATAATTTTATTACGTACAGGGGGTCGCCAGAATTTTTTTAACTTGTAAAGGTTTCGCATATTCAAGAAGGTTGAAAAACATTGCCCTAGAGCTACAAGTAGTTTAATAAAGAGCAAAAAGAAATAAAATCTATTTTATCAAAATCAACTCTAATGATTTTGATTAAATTTCATTTCTAAACATTGATCGATATCATAAAAAAATGGCTGATCTCAATTTTTTCGTCAGAATGACTTTAAGGGTTCCGGTTAGATGCGTAAATTCATATTCTATATCATATCTCGGTAACTCTTTGAGATAAGCATTTATTATCGCTTCAAATATGTAGGTCTATTTATAATACAAATCTTTTATTTGAAACATATGTTTATAAAATCAATAACTTTTAAGTTATACGCAAATATGTATATTTTTTTAACTTTTCGAACACTAAAGGTAAAGTATTGCGGCCGTAAAAAAAATCCAAGCCGAGAGGTTGATGAATGTCAACTTGTAATGACCCCCCAAACCCTAAAAAGTGGTTTTAACAATGCCATCCAACCTAAAATTAATACTAGTTTACAAAAGGGCGAAAAGATAAAATAACGTTTATCTCAAAATAGGCACTAAGGGTTATGATTAAAATTCGTACCTAGGCGTTTATTAAGATTATAAACAAAATGGCTACTTTCATTTTCCCATGAAAATGAATTTTAGAGTACCTTACAGAAGCGTAAATCTCCATATCTCCCCAACCATTTGACATACTAAATAATTTATCATTGCAAAATTGTAGCACTATTAAAATTGAAAATCTTTTATTTGAAATATATTTTTATAAAACCAACAGATTTTGAGATATTAGCAAATATATAATTACAATTTTGTGAGATTTAGTTGTACATAAATACTACTTATGTTTTAACGCAATAAATCCCTAATGCCATAGCGTAGTATTAGTAAGTTTCCCAAGAATGTATGTTCTTGTACCATTAACCTCTTAGGGGAAATGTTTGTACAGCAGTGATTTAGAGTACCCGTCAGATGGCCTTAAAGTCATTTTGCCTTAAGTCATTTTGCCTTAAGTCATTTGGCCTAAGCTTTAGGCCAAATGACTTGAGGTAAAATGAATTTAAGTCAATTGACCTTAGGCCAACTGATTTTTAGGCCAAATGACTTTAGGCCAACTAAATTTTAGGTTAAATGACTTTTGTTGAACTTAACTACATCAACTTTTTTTTATTAAAAATACATTTTAGACCAAATGACTTTTATGCCAACTGACTTTTAGGCCAAATGACTTTAAATAAATGTTCTTTGTCTAAGGTTTGTTCGGAAACATTCGCTATGATGTATTGTGATGTTAATAGAGGGCAGCATTTGTCCTATTTAGTTAAATAGTATATACTATCGTTTCTAAATACATGTAGTCTTCTTTGGTGTAACTATTTACCAAGGTCTAAAGCAGCGGTTTTCAAAGTGTAGGGTGCAAGGGCGAGCGCAATAGTTGCTAAAGGGGGGCGCAAGAAATTGTTATGACATTAAATTATTTGTTATTAACTCGAGCTAACCAAATTCCAGAAAAACACATTTATGTTGGCTGTATTTTTAAGGGATAAATCTACATGTGTGAAACAGTATTGTAAGCTGTGGCGGCTATGAAGGGTGGATACCGTGTGAGACTAGAGGTCACCAAAGAGCCAAGAGTTTCTCTTTTTTTATATTACTCCTCGTTTTAGTAAACATTAAGTTTAAAACAATCAAATCAATCACACAAAGTATCAACATTACTTGAACTACGTTACACCACCAAACATTAGACAAGTGATTAATTAAAAACAAAAGTCAATGGTATCATGATATGAATTATAAAAATGGGCTATAAATGCTAATGTTAAAGAGCTATGATTATTTTGTGTTGTGTCAGATGTTGAATTTATTTATATAAAACTGTTTAAATTAGAATGATTTTTAATTTTTATTAGGCTAATTTCCTTACAAAATGTAAAAATATGCATAGGTATACATAAATACACTAAACCAACAAAATATTTTTATTCAAATCATACACCACTGGAAGGGAAGTGGAGGGTAGAGGGGTCGTGGTGCAACTTCCTCACTTGGATGTAAAGCATGTCACAGAGTAAAATTGTTGAGAACCACTGCTCTAAAGAATACATGTCTCACTACTTTTTAAATCCTGTGATCAGGTAAGAAGCTAGAGAGCGCTAATATCTTTTCACAATAACACGCACTCAGGTCAACCAGTAGAGAAGTGTGAATAACTAAAGTTTCACAGTTTATGGTTTTAACTTTTTAAGTACCGTAATAATTAAAACTAGAGCACACCAATCACCCTCTTCATACATGGTAGAAAAAGAAAATAATTAATAAAGTACAACAAAAATACTTTATTTATAATATTTGCATTTGTTTACGATTGTAAAAACATTTAAATTTTCTTTGTAATGTTTAATATTTGTAATTCTTAATTCTTTCGCCGACCCAGTATGGTTGAGTAATCTAACATTGACGACATGAAGACCTCGCCGATAAATACATTCTTTGTTGCTATCGCCTTATTGTTGTGAAACAATAATATGTTATGATGACTAACAATAAGCGTCTTTCAATAGCACATTGAGGTAGAGTGGAAAACGTTTTAAAACACTCTTTGTGGACCTCCCACCCAGCCGGTATTCGAAGCCCAACCTTCCCGTCACTAGCAAACTGGTATTTACCCCAATTTTCTTACGATGTAGATAATTTGACTTACACCGCCCGGTCTTGGCGAGCATCGTACATCTCTGTTCAACAATGTCTTAGAAAGTCTGTTGGAGAAAGAGGAGAAGGGTGTGTGACGGGGAGATCCATTAGCTTGGAGTATCACTTTCAAATTTTGAATTTATTTCTATGTCAAAGTTTTATACTAGTTTTGTACCGTTTTATGCCACAAACAAAAGTTTTGTACCTCCACCCATTTTTAGTAGCCCTATTAGCGTATTAAAATGGCCACTCCAAATTAAGAGGTGTTTACATCATTAGAATTTTGAGCTTTTTTCGATGCCAACGTTTTGTACTTGTTTTGTACCACAAACAAATTTATTGCACCCCCACCCATTTTGAATAATTAGAATATCAAAGTGGTCACTCAAAGTTAATTCTGGGCTAATACTTTTGAATTTTGAATTTTTTCGATGCCAACATTTTGTAGTAGTTTTGTACCACAAATATATTTTTTACCCCCATTCATTTTGGGTAATTATCATAACAACGTGGTCACTCAATTAGCATAAAAAATTAAAGTGAGTATCATTCCAAATAACTCAGAGGTGCATTCAAATTTGAAAAATGTCTAGGTGAGAAACACTTTATATGGTTTAGGCCTATAAAATACTCTATTTAATTTTTAAATTGAGGCAAAGAAACATAGCTTCTAGAGCGATCAATTTTACAAAAATTGTTGAAGGAGGGCCACTCTAAATAGTTTATAATATAAACTAACTGATTTTAATAGATATAAGAGGAGGATGACTGTTTAAAACATACATAAGTTCAAATATAAATGAGAAACTATAAAATGGCTTTAAATTGATATATAGCATTGTACGTAACTATGTTATTTATAATTATGACATGCTCACCCCTTCCTATGAAAATGATTAGGATCCGCCCCTGAATTAGTATATTAACTAAATTATGCTTTATAAACCTCGATTAATCTGGCGAGATATTATTTGCAAAACAAATTTATGCCACAAAGCGGTAGAGAATTATTACAAAAAGTTGGTATTGAAAAAAAGTTCAAAATTATAAAGATTACCCCTTAATTTGGAGTGACAATTTTGATATGCTAATTACTCAAAATAATGGGGACACAAGACTTATTGTTTTTGATACAAAAGGTACAAAACTGGTACAAACGTTGGTATCGAAAAAAGTTCAAAATTTGAAAGTGGTACTCCAAGTTAATGCACCTCGTGACGGGGTCTGCATGACTCTTGCATAGCGCCGGAGGATTTCAGGAGTTTGTCAAACGATTCAAACTTGACGCTTGATTTAATCGGGTGAAAAACAACACTCTAGCCAGTCAGAGACAACGTTAAGTAAAACGATGATCAGAGACTATTGACAACGTTTTAACTAAACAACGTTGTAATATACAATAATATAGCAGGACTTAAAGTGGTTCAATAGGCTGGATTTTGTTGAAAATGCTGAGACTGTTAAATATTTGAAAATATATTTTATGTAAGGCAACAATTTACCATGCCATAATCTTCTTTTGGGTGAACCAGAGTGGTGGTTGTTCGGTCTAAGGCGTTATACTTTAACTACACTTTGTCGCTGTTAGTAATCAGGTTGGGGTTCGAATCCTAGCCGAATTTACTGTTGAGTCCAAGGCAGTCGGTAGCGCGTGTTCCAATTAAGTTAAGGGTCCCAGGTTGCACATTTCCATCCTCAATGCTCGATTGTATAAAGATGATCAACTCTGCGAAAGCCCGAGCCAAAATGCGTACTTCTCCTGCATGTTGTATAGCTTCTTTTCTAGTTCACCGCTCAGTTTTATACAAACTAAACAAATATTCCGGTGATATTTTACCTCGATGGTTACTAAGTCACCTGCACATCACTTGGCCAATAGGTCCCCATCTTGGAGATAGTGTGTACACTCCCTCACACGCTCATTAGCTTTGAAAGTGCACACATCATGCAAAAGACGGGAAGGAGAAGGCGGAACACCATAGAAGAAATACAAACGCTCATTTGAAGCTACAGGTGCACTAACACCAGTACTCGTGAATTATTTTTTACCACAAACTCCAACGCCACCACCAGAATCTTCTGCAACCCTTCGCTTCTGAGTTCAATGCAGTTCCGTTTTGTTAACCTTTAAACTGCAGGTCTTGTGATACTTCGCATTATGGTTACAAAGAATATACTCCACACCATTGAAATCATCGAGAATATTATCAGTGATAAGATAAGTAATATAAGATACCTATGACATGCGGTAAATATACAATATTAAGAATACTAAATTACAAAATATTTAACCAGAATTCGAACAATTTTTACGCAAATAACGCGCAATTTGCTCTCGACTTTCCTAGTTAAAATTAAATTAAAACCAGTTTTATTAATAGAGAAGCGTATAAGGTACAGTCGCACTATGGCTTCTTTGGTGCTGACTGACAACTCACAGTTGACAGCTGACGGCTTTGAAAAGTTACCAGACCAAATTTTGTATCCCTACGCCGAACCATATGATCTGCAAAAACATGTGTTTAGCGGCTGTCACTTCTGACAGTCATAATTTAGGTACAGTAGCCCCATGGCTTCATTGGTGCTGACTGACAGCTCACAGCTTACTTTGGCCAGTCAACATTTAGGTATATACCTGAGTTTTGACCATTGGAAGTGACAGCTGCTAAACACATGTTTTTGCAGATCAAATGGTTCGGAGTAGGGATACATAATTTGGTCTGGTAACTTTTCAAAGCTGTCAGCTGTCATTCAGCACCAAAGAAGCCATGGGGCTAATGTTTATACCTAAATGTTGACTGTCAAAAGTCATCTGTGAGCTGTTAGTCAGCACCAAAGAAGCCATAGGGTTACTGTAGTATGTAACTGTATGACATTGAATGAGCAAGAATATTTGGGGGTGTGGGGTGGAAGTATCCGCCTCGCCAGAGGAGAGGAAATGTATAATCTGGACCGTTTATAATTTAAGTTGGGCTAGGACATTTTTAAGGAGCCCCTCTTATCCCCTCTCAATCCCTCCCCCGTATTTCCAAGCATCTGATTTTTAAACTACAAATTTCCAACTTTTATGGTATGGGGAGAATTTAAATTTTCTCCCGTGCTAAGTAATATATTTAATTATTTTAAAAATATGTAAAATTACTACCACTTCATCCTTCCTCTTTTTTCAGTTCCCACATTACCAATTTAAAATTTTAGGACTTATTTGGCTATCTTATGTGGCATTGTTTATCTGCCTACCGAGTTTCAATTTTGAGCATACCGAAAATAGTTTTGTCTATTAGTTGTATAGATTTTAAGATCTTTCATTTCCCGTGCTTTTATTTATAAATTCCATATATTCGTTGTTCAGGTACCATTTGGCTATCCGTGTCCCTACTGACACGTCTCCATGGTTTATCCCTAGCGTTTTAGACACAATAGTCAATATTTACATATTTTATTGGTCAATACATATAAATGGGAAATGTAATAGTAATGCAATAACCTGAAGATGTGAAGCACCTAATAAAATGTCTAAAATTTTAACCGGAAGTCAAAATTTTATTATGAAATGTTGACCCCTTTGGATCCAACATCGATCATGTTTATTGATCCAAATATACAAATGAGGACATTAATTCATTAAAAATAAAATTATAAGATTTGAAACCGGGAGTCAAATAAAAGTTTTACGTAAGTATAGGGCAATTTATGCTCGGGTTTGTTAGTGTATATTATTTCGATTCATATATAATAAGAGTTTTGAGTAAATATTAACATTTGAATAAAATAGAGCGAGAAAGTCCGTGCAGAACTCCGTACAATTTATTTGTCCAGTCAAATGTTTGCAAATTTTTTATTGTAAGAATCTTCAAACATCTTTGTTTAGTTACTTGCTTGGATAGGTGTGCTCATTGAAAGTGAACAACGGGAAGAGTTCGGTGTGGTGGGATCACTAAACTATCGTGTTCGGGCAATCACCCCTGTACAATAATAAATAATAATAATAATGCACGGCTAGACTACATCAAGCCCAGTAGTGGAAATAATAGCCACTCCTTATGTATCATAGCCTAGGGGACACCCGAATGTATTAACCATACATCATTTTCGTGGAGGCTCTTTCCATGTCCCATGTAACTAGATGATGGTGATGGTGAGTATGAGGGTGAGGAACCAAAGGAAACTTTTAAATCTAGCTTAAGTATAATCAACCAAACCCTGATAACCATTGGGGTAATCCCTTTCGGGAAAAATGCCCAAGGTACCAGCTGGGAATCGAATCCGGGACCTATAGACTCGTAGCCAGATGCACTGAACAATACACCACGAGGTTGGCTACCCCTTTACAACGAACCATTTGAAAGTGAGTTGTTTCACTTGGAAGTGTTATCATTAAGAAATGCAGCTAGCACTCTCCAGCGCGCAAGGACTCAACCTAGCTCAAGGAGCAACGGAACCTCCGTAAGTCTGTCTGGTGTATACTTTTTCTGTGGCCTCGGTGTGGATCCTAATGTTAATGTCACTAATGAATGACTATTAGAGACAATAATATCACCTAATAGAGTAAAAGGTAAAAAAAAAAATCATATACATTCACCTGAATATAGTTTTTTTTATCACCGCGTCTTACTAGCCGTTTGGGTTGGAAGCATATTCACTAATTGCACTCATTTTTTAGGAATGAGGAAGGTTAAATTTAGAGGAAGTGTATTTGCATTTCCACGGGGATGAAAATGGTAGAACATTTAAGAAAAATACAACCAGTGCAACCGACCGAGATTCAAACTCTAATCTCCCTGTCATCGTCTGTCCGGTCTATTAGGAGAAGGACGCTTTTGACCACGCGGCCACGGAATTAGGCTAGCCTAGTGTTCATATTGGTTGTAGCGTATTCTTGTAGCCTATAGTTAATCTGAATTTGTTATTCTTATTCTTTAATTGACATTTTATATAAATAATATATATATATATATATACGGTTTCTAGTAATCCTCTGATTCCATCAACACCCTCAGTATATAAGACAAAACAACATTTATCACACGGTTCCCATCTTTCTTCAAATATTTGCAACGCTACCAGTGAAAACTGCCACCAACGAACAAACTTGACTTAAATCCTGGTGGCTTAGAAAGTTTACTTTAGGAATTTAATCTTTCAAAATAAACTTAATGATATGCCTCAGTTATTTATTTGCATAGAAGAAAATAGGGATCCTGAAGAAGCTAGTACAGTTGGCCCAGTAAATAACATATCTGACCACGAACCTGGTTCTGTCTTAGGTTAAGCTAGTTTTCAACTATGTTGTAATCTTTATTTAAAACGGACTCACAAGCCATAATCAGTGGCTTGTTCAGGGATCAGATTTTACTTGATCTTCAATCAATATCTCAAACTTAATTTTCAGTGTTATATTCAACCATTAGAACGTTATTGTCGATTAAATCACAGGTCAAGATAAACAACCAATTCTATTCCAACTGCTTGATTCTCCGATCATAATGTTGATGGGAGACATAACCTATACGTATTAATAACTTTATTAGTTTTGGCATCCTTATTTAATTTATTAATACAAGTAAAGTGTGTGTTTTATTTATTTATTTTTATTGTGACTTAATTTTAAGAATAGTGGTGTAAATTATGGAGTCTTCAGATGAGGTTATTCAACTCTACAATGAAGTTACATAAAATAGTTGAGATACAAAGCAGCAACAGGTAAGAAATTAACTTTTAATTAATCATAAAGCTAAAGAAATAAAACTTGATATGAGGTTTAGACTGTGTACAACTTATTATTTTTATTTATTAAAATAATTACAATTTTTTTTAAACGATTTCTTAAGAAACACGCTAAAAGCTACATTTTATTGAAATATATATAAAAATACCAGGGAGATTAAGCTACCAGATACATAAAGTTTATACGTCATCATAATCAACCTAATGTATACCTTTATGTAATTTCACAATTATCTTCTCTAAATAAAGCGATTTTTATAGTGTTATAATGTTTGTTTAACTTGGTTATTTCATCAAATCTATCGTCAGATATTTTGATATCTGATTAACTTCTTTGAAACCCAAACTTCTCTTGATCTAAGGTCAAGATGATCGGCAATCCTATGATTGAAGAATCAAAATGATATTTGTGAAAATGACCCTTAACACTTACATTATATAAGCTTTAGGTAACCACTCTAACCGCACCAGTTGTCACATTGTTTAAGGCGTTATAAGACAGGATTAAATTTCAGCCAGATCCACAGGGCATTATTTTCTACTGTGGTTATTTACACCCCCCGCCCCCCAACCCCTCTCTGCACTAGGATTAAGTCTTTAACAATCATAGTTTTAAACGCACTAAAAATAAATAAACACTTTGTTTTTGAAAGTCGTCCTTAATTAACCAAATTGAAACTGTTCGTTCGTCACCAGTCAAATGGAATTGCTCCAAAATACATTAAGTACGATTGTTTGACGTTAAAGAGTTTGCCTTCGTTTAGTTCTCGGCCCACTCGCTAGATATCGACCACGCCACTCTCTTTACTCTTTTCTTTTCAAACGTTTACCCCCACCCTTTCCTCTTCCCTTTCTCCTACAGCTCGCTTTTGTTGCTTTAATTTTCTCAAATAACCCACATTAAATTGCATTAACAGCTACAACAGCGCAACGTTTATACAGCGGCGTATGGAAGTAGGGGAAAGTGTTGGAGGGGGAGAGGGGGAAAAAGTCTGGCAAGGTGGTGAGGGATGCTTTCAGAAGAGGGTTGGGGGTGGAACAATAGTTATATAAGTTATAATGTAATAATATTCCTTCTTTACTTCCCGGTCTGAAGGCGTAATTCCCTTCCCCTTTTTTTTCTCTCATCTCTGTCTGTCGTATTGCGCCTATTGATGTAACGTTGGTGCTGCCACCATGTGAGAGAGAATCGAGTGAGTCACATAAAGTAAATTATACATTGAAAAGGGGTAGGAAAAGGCTTTTATATAATGACTTCATTCATATTCATGAGGCCAGGCAATATTTGGAGCAGTAATGAAATGAATTTATGCAGAAACTGTAATGCTGAATATTTAGTATGCTCCTTTCTCCCTCCAGTCATCAATATGCAAACAAGATTTAAAATAGGAAAATGAAGACTCAGTGTGAGCATGTATATTCAAAGATTTAGCATTTCATTATCATTATTATTGCATGAGTAAGAAACTAGGTTTTGTGTGTGTGGATTTATTTTTTGCGCGTTCACGGCACTTTTATTTTGGCGTGCAAACCAAATTGAAGACCATATGCCTATCGAGCTAGACCCTGACTACACATATCAACACGGCACTTTTATTTTGGCGTGCAAACCAAATTGAAGACCATATGCCTATTGAGCTAGACCCTGACTACACATATCATAATGGGCGGGATATTCTGTTTGGCTCGAGAGCCAAGTTGATACAAGCCGGCTACTGCGGTCTTACATAATATGTGTGTGGGTTGTTGCCTGCAGTTGATTTCATTACAGTTTACGGAAATGCGTTCATAGAAAACACGCGAGAAATTCAAGAGTTAGAAAATAAACCTGGCTGTGGGAGCCTTCTTTGCATACTGTCAGTATCATTATTAATTGAATTAGATGAGTTTTTATGTTAGAAGTTCCATCGATGCTACGCTTTCAACTTTAGGAGAGATTTAATCTAAATTATACGGTAATCTGTAAAGGATACGAGAAAAGCATGGCATTTATTTAAAACGTCTAGGGGTTTATTTTAAATAATAAAGTATTTTTAATTATTAAATAGCTACTGTATATAACGTAAAATTAAACTTTAAGCCATACATGATTTTGATAAATTTAAATACATTGCTTTACTCAGAAAGATAGGAACATAAAATATATATTTTTAGAGGCCTATGTATTTTTCTTTTTCTTTCAGTGAAAGTCTTATAGTTTGTTAACATTTTCGATCTAAATATTATAATGAATCTTGATATTTAATATGATCACGACCCCAAAAGGTTGGGTCTTACAATTATGTCTGTCCCCACATGTGTGTGTCTGTCTCTGGTCTAAATCGAAACTGTTTGAGGTTTTTTTTCATATTGTCTCATCTTAACTCTCAAATAAAGGGTAGTTTACAGGTAATATACTTTTTTAAATTCAAAACTTTAATTGCAATTGGTTTTAACCATTTCAAGATAAGATTTGAAAAATACAACTATGTCAAAATGGTTTATAAAATGTTTAATAGTATTTACTATATTAAAATATCCGTAAATAAAACATCAAATACTACAAAGCAAGTTATTTGCATAAAAAATACAAATAATTCAAGAGCTTGCTAATTGCACAGTTTATTTAAAATTTAGGTTTCCATTTGAGCATATCGTTTTATTTGACTTTTGTTTGCCAGAACTCTAAAAAATAATAAAAAGACCACCTTTGTGGTCTAATGATAAAATTTGTGTCTACAGATCCAGGGGCCTCGGGTTTGATCCTCGGCGCTTACATTTTTATCTGTGAGGCAGTAAGTCTGGAACGGGGTCAAACTCACCCTTCTGAGCACAATTGAGGAGTTACTTGAGTAAATAAGTAGCAGCTCTGCTCTAGAAAACTGACATTAACGACTGAAGGGTTCATATTGATGAACACATGACACCCTTTATCCGCAGAAGTTGGCACTATCTTTGCCAACAGATTGATGCCATTCGTCTGTGCTAGCTCGATTGCGAGTTGACGCCATGAAATTTTATTTTATAATGTTTGAAACTAATGATATTTTATTTTTAAATTAACATATAGAAAACTTTATTCTATCCATATATTCAATTGAAAAATGTAAATAAATTATCTAAAGCTGGTTTTATACAACCGAGCCAGCTAATTATCGGTTCGTAACCAAAATGAAATAGTGATTTTAGTTTATTTGTCTAAAAAGCTTAAATCAGCTATATTGTGTATCTTTAAATTATTTTTAGCCATAAAAACATTATTTTAGCTTCACGGGCTATTAAAGAGATGATATGTCAATATTCACGATTTAAATTTAAATTTAAACATATTAAATTTCAAATGTTAGTACATTTTGATGTCCACAATTTGTATACACGCCAAAATAATAAATTAGTTGGCAGGTCTCCAAGATTTAAAATTTATGTTATTTACCTTAATAACACCCTTAATGTGCCGCGAAGGCAAAATGAACAAAATGAACAAATTTTTACTCCCCGATTTACTCCGCCTTTAGGAATAACACCTTTAAATCAATTCCTTCGTATTTAGCTTAGACTGCTTGTACAACAGGGCATTTTATTATTCCTCGGTATTCACCCTTTTTTGGGCATGTTTGCTGTCACTAAAAACTAAATACTTCTTCCTAACATCTTATCCTAAAGAGTCAAACGAAAAAACCCAACACATTGTGACAATAATAATTTCTCAATAATCTGAACTCATTAGTGCTTTCTGCTTAGCATTCATTTATACTTCTATAATCCCTTCGAAAATAAATATCAATTGCTGCTCGGGTTCATAAGCAATTTACTTTTTGTGTTACTGTTAAGGTTCTGATTCCTTAAAAAATAACTAAATTTCAGTTCTTTGTTCTGGTTCCAGTTCAACTTCCTGATGTATAGAATCCCTTCATACTTAGAGATTCTTTTCTACTGATTAACAGGGATACTAATTTTACGTTTCAATATATCCCACATGGATATAATTTAATATTATTTGACCTGGAGGATTTTAACATTCTAATGTTTTAGAAAATGTTTTAGCAGGTGTTTAAAACTCTGAAATGAAAGAGAAGGACAGAGGGAAAACAAATAGGAAGTGGACAGGGAGGAAACAGTTGTAAGGGGAAATGAGGGTGTTATATTACAAATGGGTGCTTTTTTAAAAAAAAAAAATACTTAAGAGAAATTGTAAGGGTCGAGATGAGAACAAAATATTTTTAAAAAAATACTATTTTTGGTGTACTTCTCCAACATATGATCCTACGATTGGACAGAAAGGGTAGCTTAATTACTTCATGCCTGACTAATGCCTCGAATGAATGCAGCCCCATAATATTACTGTATGTTGTTATAGTTGACCATAGATTTGGTGTTCGCTTACCCTGAGCAGTAAGTAGCAAGCTTATTTTGCTTGGTTCCACATATGGCAGTGGTTCCCAAACTTTCTCGACTCGCGAACCCCTTTCACAAATATCTGAGTTGCACGAACCCCCTGATAAGTATTAATAGCCATCCACTTAATTTTAAACCTAATTTTTATTAAATCTAGTTATAAATTGAAAGCAAAAGTGTTAATACCTTTAAATTAACCTACTATACACCCGGTTGGTACTTTGAGATACCCACCAAAAATTATGCAAGAATATTAAACTTACGTAAGTACAAGTTCTAAATAATTATATATTTATTTTAAAAATTAAAACTTAAATTAATTAAGAAAAGTAGTAACATTTTCTTATCTTTAGTGTCACAATACTATAACATTTCACATGTTTTTAAAG
>CABFOV010001521.1:61009-98888 GCA_902141375.1 Timema poppense
ATTATTATTATTATTAGCACCGCGTCTTACTACCCGTTCGGGCTATACGCACTTACGCTAATGTGTAATGGTAGGGTGATTGTGAGATGAAATGAAGGACCTACAGTTTAACGTGGAATCCGAACCACGGTGGAGGCCTGGCATTCCTCACATTCACAAGATGTCTTGTCAGAGGTGAAGGAGGGGTTTGGTAATCAGATAAATCTTTGCCGGGACCGGGGATCGAACCCCGGCCGCCAGCGTAGAAGTCTGACACCTTACCCCTAGACCGCCAGGTCACCCTTTTTAAACGTTGTTTCATTAATTATTTCATGTCTTAAAGTCGTTTGTATCAATACTAAATAATTTCATTATAACCTATTTGCGGATGTTAACCTTTTAACCCAAAATATATAATTTGGATTCTTAACTTACTTGGACTTGAACATTGTTTTGTCAAACCTTTTTTGTTATCTGTATGTTTTACAACACTATTTTTAAAGTGTTTTCATATATTTTAGACATATCATCATCTAATATATTGCTAAATTGATGATGAACTAATTTTTTATATGTGTAATGTTTATGATTTGACCGTATGCTATTACCATTAGTTAAACTAATTAAACATTTTGATCTGCAATTCAAATTTATTACATCTATTAACTTAAACAAATTATTAATCAATTCTTTCTATATATTTTTGAGCAATATATCTAAGTATTACATTCTTATTCTAGAACAGGAGCAAGACCTATTACTACGGCCGTCAATTCATCACTGTGAAAGGGGAAGCAATTATTTAAAAATTGATACATTTGTCAGTTGTCCCAGGGTTTGAGTCAGTAGACAGACGTGCTACCGAGGGAGCTAAGGTATCAGACAACCAACACACCAATAGTACTATTACCTCCCACAGACAGGGATGCATCAGATCCTCAGACTTACAGAAGTTTCGCTGTGTTCCGTGAGCTAGGTTGAATCCATTAACACTGGGGTTCGCTAGTGGCAATGCTCAGTGATAAAAACACTTCCAAATGTGCAATTGTTAAACTACTCACTTTTAACATGTTCGTCATAAAGGAACCAACGTAATCGTAATAGGAAGCCTGCGTAAGCTCTTTGTGAGATTGGATTATGGGAAGAGGAGTGTGGTCGCTACCTGAACTTAGCTTTGTGGAAGCCTGCTGATTGATATATTTGTGTCCTTTTTATAATGAAACCATTTTTAAAAAGAGCTTTTAAAAAAAATCCCTCTATGTTATTTACGGACCCAAGCTATTTTAACCTGGAGGCTGAGGGTCTGGTGTATGTTTACCTGTGCTCCTGACCCTCTCCGGTAGATGTATGGTCTAAGGCACAGGCTCTTAAACCGTGGGTCACAGCCTCACAAGCTCGATAAAAAAATTCTTGGGGTTGAAGAAAACATTTATAAGCATGAGTAAATCAAATGTTACTATAAAACTATTGAAATTATAGTACACTACAACCTTTAATTATATATATATTTCAACTAGTACCTTTAGTGGCTGAATGGATAAAAGGTGTTAGTCTCATATTAGACTGGTCTGCTGATGACGAGGAGATCGGGGTTAGAATCTTGGATGGATGTACTTATGGTGGTTTTTACTAAATGGTTTCGTACTTTACCTCTATGAAAAATCAGGCACACTTCCTATACAATTAATCCTTTCTAATCTCTAACATATTAACATAATTAGTTCATATGCGTTTTGCCAAAATGAGTAGTAAGATGCGGTGATAAAAAAAAGTACTACTTAAACTATTTCAAATCAAAGTAGAAGTAGTTAGACCCCTTGTTGAAGTGGCTAGGGCAACTGGCTATGATCCTAGGAGTCTCGGTTTAGGTTCCCGGCTGGTACCTTGGGTAGTTTTCTCTCAAGGGAAATTATCCACACGGGTTCAGGGTTAGGACAATTGGGCTTAAGTTAGATTAAGACTCATCCCGGTTCCATAACTTCAAAATAACTATCATCCCATCATCCAATTACCAATATGACGCGTAGACAACTTCCTATGGTGCACCCTGGGCAGCTTTCTGTGTCACCAGAGCTGCTAGTATTCTTCAAAGGTGACTGAACCTGGATGTTATGTTTCNTCATCCAATAACCAATATGACGCGTAGACAACTTCCTATGGTGCACCCTGGGCAGCTTTCTGTGTCACCAGAGCTGCTAGTATTCTTCAAAGGTGACTGAACCTGGATGTTATGTTTCCGGTTAGTAATGCCATAGCAAAAAACAACTATATATATATAAAATTCTAACTTACCAATCAAATCTATCTTGTTAATTAATATACTAAATTAGTAGACCCTAATTAAAAAATAAATGTAGTTTGGATCACAAATTTATAAACATCTTAGGGTGGCAAAAGGTATGTGTCTGGGTTGCCATTTACAGATTTGCTTATTACTTTTTTTTACGTAATATTACTAAAGGTTTTTTCGCAATTATCTTTATTGGGTGTGTTTTTAAAATAATTACAAAATTCATTGACAAGTTCAATGGAACCTCAATATCTTACAAGCATAAATTTATTTCACAAAAAACCTATAAAGGAGGTCACTTGCGTGCAGAGACTCGTTGGAAACGTTAAGAAATTCCACGTTATTTACGTAGTGGTTTGTAATTTCTAAATAAGGTCCACTCTAAAATAAAGGTTAAATGTATTATTTTTTTAATATCACGTTAAGGTAGGAATAAATTAGTTCAGCGACATTTCTCGCAAATTACTTCTGTTTTAAGAATCATTAAATTGTTTGAAACATAGATCTAGCTTTCTAAAACAAATAAAGTTAATTTTTAATAGGGTGACACTATAAGATTCTATGATAATAGAGGATTTAATTTAGTGGTCTTGACACAAGACATATTGTAGTGCGAGGATATTTTCTTTAATTTAGACGGTTAACTTAACATTTGTACTCTATTAAAATCATTTTGATCTCCTTGTCACAATTAGACTAATGATTTTAATAATAATATACACGATCTGTGATAGGTCGAGGATCCCTTGACCTATGATTGGCCTGTCTCATCACTCAGTAAAAACATAAAGTGGAAAACTGTAAATGTTTTAATTATGTTTCCTGTTGAAAGTTCATAATATATTCTGAACAAATTTATATTTTGACATTTCCAAAAAATTCTCATTAATTTAATATTTAATATTTAATTTATTTTGTCACGTAATACAAAACGTTTAATCTTAAACTAAACCCTCTCAGAACAATTTTTTTGTAAAGCAGTGTATAAGATGATTGGCGCACTCGCTTAAAATGTCAGCGAAATGTTAGTATTATATCGAGTCTTTCAAGGTTCTTCACTAAACATGTCTGTTAACATGAAAACTACCAATTTAAAGCAAAGCTAAAAGAGAAAGAAAAGGAAGGGGGTGCGAGGTGGAGGGATGAGAGGTTTTATGAAAAGTTGCCACATCAAGTTGTGCTTGAGGGCAACGAAAAGGGTTAAATAAAATAACTTTTAACCACCCCCGTTCCTCGTCACTTCTATAGCTCATTCGTACCATTTTCTTTTCGTACCCTTATTCTACAGGAATTTAGGTCTGACGCGTGAGAGGGGGAAAAAAAAAGGGAAACCGAGAGGGAAATGAAAAGTGAGATGCTGGGAGTTAGAAGAGAAGTGTTGAAAGGGGTAAAATAAATATAAGAGATTATTCGCAAGTACTTTATTCTAGTACAAAACAGAAAACACCGGGTGTTAAAGACGGTGGATTTCTTTTTTTTATTTATACCAGAATTGCAATTTTTAGGTTAGTCTAACAAGTAACGATAGCTCAAAAGACTGGTGCCAAATAAAGAGTAAGAATTTTCTTTAGAAAATACAATAAAATATTTACTTATTTCCAATTGACTTAAATTTAGTAAGGAGGCCACCTACTTGAGCGTTGAGGTGTTTTTCAAACGTTCAAAGATCTCACAAAACTTAATAAAAGGTGTTTTATCTAAAAAATATTGTTCATTATAAAATGTAGGTGAAAGGTATCAACGTGTTCATATAGGGAAAAAACTTTAACTTTTACACTTTAAAATTAAAAATAAATAAATAAATGAAAAGTAAAACAAGCTAGTTTTCAGTGATGTTTTATGAGTAGTCTATGGTTTGAGATTAAAGTGAATTGTTATAAACATAGATCTAGGTTTTAACAAACAAAGTCAATATTGATTATGCTCACAACGTAAGACCATATGATAATTGAGTTTTGATATAGTTTTTTTTATCACTGGTTGAAGTTTTTCGTACAGATGATAATTTATCTAATGAGATAGGGTTGAGGATGGAAGCGTTTTAGAGGTAATCTACTCACACATACGTGGAAAGAGAATGGAAAACTATGCATTATCAGTAGACCCAATTGAGATTCGAGTCCTGATTTCCCAGTCATCAGCAAGCTTGTATAGCATGGGAGTTACGTCTTAGACCATTCGACAACTGAGGCGGGTAATGCTGAGGTAGTGAATCTAGGAACTTACATTCCACTCAGAAATATCATAATGCAAGGATGTTTTCCTTCAAGTAGGTGTATTCTTATAATAAAGACAGAAACAAAAGGAAAATTAAAAAAATTAAAATAGGAATGTCTTAAAAATAATAAATTTGATTAGGGATACATGGGCTTAGATGTAAATTTATTTTATGGAAAGTAAACAAATGTATAATGAAATTGAAGTTTAAAATACATTATATTTGGTTAGTGATATTTTGTTTTCAAACTTAACAAACGTCTGAGAAAACGAATAAGATATAATTGAAACATTTACATTGATCATGTTATAAAAATAGTCATATTCGTTCGCATGAGTCAAATATTTAATAGCTTGCTTCAATGGTCACCTGGTTTAAGGCGTCAATCTTCCAATAGACTATATTTCCGATCAGAGGGAGAACAGGGATCAAATTCCAGTCGGGTGCACTCCAGGTGGTTTTCCCTAAATTGTTTACCACTTTCCACCCATGCAAATGCGGGTACAATTCTACTAAATTAAACCTTCCTCTTTCCTGGCTCACTAGCGTGATTCGTGCATATGCGTATAGCCAGGTAGTAAGACATGCTGATAAATGTAAAATCACTTTAACGGAAAAATCAAAAACACTTTCACCTCCCACCGAAACTTTCTTCCGATCTTTTTTGTATGGAAATCTACTGAATTATTATTATTATTATTTATATTCAGTTTCAGGAGTGAGAAATATCCAGACAAAGTCCTTTACGAAATTCCCAGAAAAATATTTTGGCTACTGTTGAAAATATAAATATCTCAATAAATCGTTTAAGGTATAGTTTACGAAATACATTTATTTTAATAAAGTGAGCTAAGTAATTTTAGTTATAATTATAATATTAGACTATGTAATTAGTTTAAAACAGAACGTATTGTTTGATGTATGAACTCATTCCTTTTCTTTTGACAGTTATTTTGACTGTTTTGGTTTTACTGTTACGGAATACCCCACACAACCACTGGTACGAACCCCTCCCTGGTTCCATGCTTACTCATTCCACTCCCCCATTCAAATTTCTGAAATTCCGTTTTTAAATATCCAAAATATTATATATAAGGTTTTTCAATACGGAAATCATAGTGTTTGTGAACCCAAACCAGCAAGAAAGAAAAAGGATGTGTCAGTTATAAAGACAACCTCACTTACTGAACCCTGTTTTTCTACTTCCATAAGCACTCAACATAAAAATAAGGCTGACTTGAGTTTAACTTGTGTATAGAAAGGTTTAGTATTATAAAAAAAACTCGTTGGTGCAGGTACAGCAGCACCAGTTCATAGTTAAAACACAAGATATTAAATGGTTTGCTATTTACTTATGAAACATTTGTTTTCCTTGTAAGTGATTGCAACAAGAATAAACTTGAATTTCACTGGAATTGACAACAAAAGTGGCATTGGGTGGCATATTTAAAAGAAAAAGACGGCGCTTTTTGTAAATAGTGTGTACTCTTTGATTCTGAACACGTAGTAAAGGATACTTACCAAAATTAGGTTCGTTAGTTTACGTGAAAGTGTTCCATAAGTTTCTGGAAACTTCAAAGTTTAAAACACAAACATTGTCTCATGTACAGCAACATCTATATAAGGCTGACCCGTTTTTATTTCTTGCTCCTAGTCTATGTCCTGGTACTTTTCTAGCCTATACATCACATTACTGAACACTATTCTAAATTGCTGTTTAAAGATTCTAATTTAAAAAAATTCTCCAAATTAGAAACATTAGAAATAACTTCTAGGAGCATTCGATTTTCAAACATTAAATGGGGGAGAGGAGGGTATAATGTCCCCAAAAAAACTTTCTTGTTACTTGTTTCCCCCTTTCTCCTCTTACACAAATAAAGTTTCACCACTACTGTTTAAAATAACAATGTTCTTATTTCTTAGTAACATCATGTGATAAACTTACGATTTTGAAACACCCTCTAAAATTAAACATTTCCTACGTCCCTGGCTGTATCAACTAGTGACATCAAAGTAACAGGTGCAGATCTAAAGACCCCATGAAAAGCAGTTTATTCCCTTTTGAATGAATATTTTTAGACATCAATTACTACTTTCCTATGCAATGAACGGAAAAATTAGAAGTAGGCTTCCCATCTGGTAGGTAGAATTATCTTTGTTGGATCAGATACTGTGTGTTCCAAATACACGAGCAAGGATGTCTGTGTTGAAGCAACAGAGGCGCCTGATCTTGCTTGCCATCCTCAAGAGGTAGACACAAGGATTATTTGGCACATACAACATACAACATACAACATACAACATACAACATACATCACATTGTAGTGATGAGGCAAAGAATAGCCTGGTTGGAGCAAATTACACTGATATGTTGGTTATGTTTATTTACTATTAAAAGCACTTATTAACTCTCATATTTGGTTTGATTTTGGCTTGTCTTCTGACAACAGCAGAAGGACGATTGATCTAACTTGAGTGATCTAGCTTGGATCAAATAGGAGCTCGGACATAATCTGATAAAGGCCTAGTCTGGCTACCACGCTATTACAGGGTCTTATTTCACAGTTGCATTTGCAAGACAATGAAAAGTTAAACTCTTTCAAATCATGAAAAAGTATAATGAAATCTAAGAAATTCTCAGCTAGGTGAGTCTGAATCATTAACTTTAATTGAAGAATATATAATTGGGTTGAAGAAATGTGTCTGTGCCAAATACAGTAAACCTAGATACGCCTCTTGGAGTGAAGTAGGATACAAACTATTTATGAATAAAATGACACCTAAGATCCAGTTTAAGGCATTATCCAAAGATAAGGAGATTGATCAAACAATGCTGCCTCCATATACACCTGCTTGGATCCAAAAGATTAAAAGAATAAATTCTATGTCATGGCTGTGGAAACAAGCTGATTGTAGCAAGGCTGAAGGTGGCCTTGATCCTACTGAACATGACTGGTTCTTGGAAAATGGCAGGCACCACATAAAACTGTATATTGGTCCAACACTCCCTGAAGACATTGAAACGGCCACAGAAGAGGACAGTGAAAAATAAGACAAGTAAAATATTTTTGACAGTGATGATAGCATATTTAATAAAAGTGGAAAGGATATCCAATGGTATTTATGAGTAAACCCTGCTCATAGAGCAGAGTTTTTATTTTTTAAATTGTAAATTTTTGCAGATAATTTTTAAAACAATGTTAAAATAATTTATCTTACTAAATTGTATTTTTTTAATATTTCATCATACTTGTCCTATTTTAAATGTTGTAAAGAACATGTTAAAAATTGTGTGTGCAACAGATTAAGATATACGTAGAGAAGATACTTTTGAAATGAAAGCCTTTTATGTTAAACTGTAAAATTATACAATCCTGAGAGAGTGTAAGAAAACGAAATAGCACACCTATATATTGATGTAAATCCCATGTTATTATACAACTTTCTTATCCCGATTATAAAATTAAACTCTTTTGTGACTAAGTATTCTTTCAAATGACAACTTTTTTTAGCTCATGGCTAAACATAACATATAAGCAATGTGAACACTGATTTTATATGTTTAAATGAAATTATCTAAGAAACCAATGACGATTACAAAAATTGTGTGTCACAAAGAGTATTTGTCATTAAATTCGAAACATTTCAGAAAAGGTTCATCTCTGTAACATAAACAGGTAAATTATGTAATGTTTATTTTAATGCAGCAACTATAAAATAGCATAGTAAGACAGAACGTAATGTTTCAGGGCGCGGCGGGGAAATTAGTGGAGGGGGTAATTAGCTTGTAGATAAGGGGAGGTGCATCATGTAATTTCGTAAGACTCACTTTTATAGACACTAAGTCATATATAAACAAAAATGTTCACTAAGCTCGATGGGATATAAACTGTAATGAAGAGTAACCTAAACAGTATTGGTGTTATTAATTTTAACATCTTTTTTCATTCCTGTTTAAAGGGTTTGATATAACTAATGTTATACATTTATAATATAGTATTAAAAGTTTAGTTATGTTAATTTTTTCAAAAGAAACACAGATTTGTTAATATATTTAATATTAATTAATTATATATATAATTGTGATATGGATTCTATTTTGGTTCGACCAATCTAATTTTTATTCTTCTATTAATTTTAAGATTAAAAACTTTCTACAATAAATAAAATATATTGTACTGTACATACACATACAAAAAAGTATGTTAATAAAAGTAGCCTGCACACAGAAGGTATTTTTTTGTTATTAAGTACAAACAAAAGGAAATGTTATGTTATTAAGTACACACAAAACTAAATACATAGTAAGGGGGAGAAAATTCCCGCCCTCTCCAATAATGATATGAGGCATATTCGATACAGTATATGCACCACACCTCCTCCTCCCCTACCGTGCTAAAAAGAATAATCGTGGCTACGCCCCTGACGATCGGCTAAATAGATGCCACCCCCGAGTCATAAATGCAGTGTTTCTGATAGCTACGATGTATCTAACAATCTCACACGTCCATCAAATACACTACCGTATGGTGGAACAGTAGAGAGTGTGAGTTGGGGGTAGGTAGTTTTATAATATCTTTTAGTAAACTTTTTTTTTTTAGATAAAGTAGATAGCATGTTGCTCCAGTAAGTATATTAATTCAACTGTACAAATAGTTATCTTAAAAGTTATTGAATATATTTTGTGATGAGAATCGCTAGATTTTATCAAGGATATATGACTTTTAAACTAATTGTCGTATACAAATTATTAAAAACAAATGATCAAAAGTGTAGTCACAAAAGATGATTAAAATCATTAAGAATTGAAAAATAGAGTCAAAAGGTATTGTACTTAAAAAAATCTAAATTATAATGAAAATTAAAGTTTATTGAACGTTTTTTTTATCGATACATGAAAAATTAAACATAAAAAGTAAAAAGTATTAAGGTATTTAAGTAAGTATGTAAGTATTTATAATAATATAAGCAATTAATATATATACATGTACTACCTATATAATATATTATATAAGTTTAATATGTTTAAAATTAAATATTTATATCAACAATAATTATATTAAATTTATTATTTGAATTAAAATACTTGCATTAAGAATTAATTTATATTAAAATTATTAATTATATAAATATAAGTTTTTACAATGATGTAATTTAGTCATAATATTTAAATAAGTTATAACATATTATGCTTAAATATGGTTAAGTATATATGCTAAATAAAAATTTGAGAAAAGTTAAAAATATTAATAATACATTATGAAAACGTATTGGAATATAATATAGTAGGTTCTAACCACACATTAAATCCACAGAAGAGATTAATACTGATTTACCATAATGATTCAAATAAGAATTTATTACGTATTTAATAATGTAATGTTATAAACAAATAAAGGAAATATAAAATTGAGATGAAAATTTATCTTACATAGAGAATAATAATAAAGCGTCTGGGTTACATCATTCATAGCCCAGTAGTGGAAATATTATCCAGTTAGCCAGTGCTAATTAATGTACCATTGCCCATGGGGAGCCCAAATGTACTAATCATACGTATTTTCCACGGAGGCTCTTTCCATGTACCGATGAGATGAGATAATGGTGATAGTGAGTATGAGGATACGTGAAACTGGCGGAAACACATAAACATAACTTAAGCCTAATTAACCAAACCCTTGTGACTGTTGGGGCAACCTCCCTTTTTGGGAAAAATATCCGGGGTACCAGCTGGGAGTCGAATCCGTTATCCCGAGGCTCGTAGCCAGGTGCACAGAACAATACACCATGGGGCCGGTTATAGAGAGAATGATAACTTCTGAAATCACAGACTTGCGGGTGGGAATAAACATAACATTTTAATAAGTTACATTCTTGAGATTATGTGGAAAAAATGTAAATTTGCTACGACAATATTATAAACAATAAGGAAATTAAAAATGAATAGCTAAAAAGTCTTAACCTTGTTAATCGCAGTAGTCCCCTGCTCCTTGAAGTAATGTAGAAACCGGCAAGTTGTGTACACAATAATAATTTGTATACTACGAATATTGTACAACTCATATCCATAGTAAAATTAAAACCATCCTTATTTTTAATTTTTTATCACCACGTCTTATTACCCGTTCGGGTTGTGCGCATACGTACTAATTACCCTAATGGTTTAGGAATTAGGAAGGTTTAATTGCGATAGAGTGCGCCCGCTTTTGTGTGGAAAGAGAGTTGATAGCCATTTAGTAAAACCACACTCAGTGCACCTGAATAGGATCGAACACTAGTCTCCCCGTCTTCGACATTCTAGTCCAGGATGAAAGTAGCACGTTAGACCACGTGGCCACCAAAGTGGGTAAGATTCTTTATTAATAGTCTTCTTAAAATATTTTCTAAATTAATCTAAGATCTTTTCTATTTAAAAGGTTTCATATCAAATGAGAATATTTTCATTGCTAATATTCAATAATTGTTGATATTACTCAAGAACTGTTGGTGTTATTATACATATCCAATTAAATTTAATGTAAGTTCTGGATAGTATTCGATTTATTTAGACCAAAGAGTTTTTTGTTATAAAAATTTTAAAAATACTGATCTTAAATTGCAGCCCCTTCCATATAACTTTAAACTATGAATAGTGAATGAGTCTGAGAACGGTACTAATTATCAGTAGCTAAGAAAGTTAGCACTCTGCCAAAAGTACCTGCTTCGATTATTCTCTTAAGGTATGTGTATTATTTTTCAACTGAATTTAGAGTGCATTAAATAGTAGTTAACTGTATAAATTGTTTTCCATTTAAAATCTTGCCTAAACTATTATTTTAAAACAACATATATTTGATACTTCAGTTTATTCAGCCCCATTGGGCTCGTTGACCAAGACATCAGTTTCGTATCGTCTGGTTTTCCAGATGACGAGTAGGTTGAGACTCAAATTCAGGATGGGTATACATTAATGTGTGTTTCTTTTAAACTGATTTCCATTTTCTTTCAAAGTAAATACAGCCACATTTCCCCTAAATATTATATTTCTCAATCCTGCCCTTGAAGTGTAAATATACGGAGGGTAATAAGACGTGGAGGACAGATTAACCAGACGGCTTTTGATAAAAGTTTGTATTGTTATTATTTAAAGAATATGACCAAAATATAAATTTGAACACTTGGTATATTTTTAGAATGCCAATAGCTTAGCACCTGAGCCACCCAAGTTCTTAAACAAGTAACACCCATTCATATTTTTTAAATAAAAGGCCTGTACCATTAGTATCTAGAATTGCGTTTCATTCCACTCTGCTGTAATTGGTTGAATTTAGTAACGTGACCATTTCCCCTCGCTCTATGATTGGCTGTTGCTTTTACCAGTCCTCCCACCCTCCTGACTCCCCTTAACTCCTCCTGAGACCCCCTTCCCTTCGCTTACCACCTTTCCATTGTTCCAAACGTGTTGGATCTTGTTCCAAACTTGTTGGAACTTGTATTTCCTTGTTTATTTTTTAAGTATGCTCATTGCTTTATTATTTGTGTTAAATGGCTATTTATGTATGCTCATTGCCTTTTTATTTGTGCTAATTAGTATTTTATTTGTGCTCATTGCTTTTTTATTTGTGCTCATTGTTATTTATGTTTAGGTAGGATTGGAATGAGACGTTGGAGTTATTTATTTATTGGCGTGCAGTCCAAGGCACCGGGCGCTCCTCCTTCTGCTTTGCTAGTGAACGCTGGGACCATCTTCTCTGCTCGGCAGCGTAGCGAAGAGGGTGATAGATGGTTCCCGGCCGAAGGAGCCCTTTCACTTCCCCCTCACCAACCCTTCTTAGAGGTATGTGTAGTAACCCCCTACGTAGTAATGGGTTTTCCCTGATTACAGGCGCCAGTTAGGCGGGTCGAAAAGACTAGTCGGGACAAGATTAGATCGTGACCTTGATTGATGTCGCAATGGGTTTTCCCTGATGACTGGCACCAGTTTTGCAGCTCAACAAGATAGGAATAGATCATGACCTTGAAACAGTGAGTTAGGTTATTGACTTTAGCAACTCTTCTCTCGGAAATGAGTTTTTTCCCAGTTATGTCGCAAATAGTCATCGCAATGTCGCAACCCCATATGTAGTAATGGGTTTTTCCTGGTGATGTGGCAACTATAGAGCATTGGCACAGCTCTATTTATGCACAATCAGGGGCCTTGGAATCCTCAGCTAGGGGCCACTATCCCCCACCACAAAAGCCTACTAAAATTGGTTGTTGGGTATTGACCATCGACATGCGTAGATGTAGGTATCCATCATGGACCGGAGGAGTAGGTAGTAATGTTCCAGAGTTTACGTGGTGTGAGGGAGAGTAGAAAACCACCCCAGTTCACCCGAGTGAGATTCTAACCCACGACGTCCCCCCACCCGAACTATATGAGTGACACGTACTCTTTCTGGCAAAACGTGCGGTAAGGATTATTAAGAAGATATTCCGGAGGGAAAAATACCTACAGTTTACACGGCGGGAATTCAATATCCACCCCCGCCAGAATTAAATGAGCCTGACATTTAGACGGTGTGCACACCGGGATTCGAACCTCGATATTTTTAGAACGGTCGTACTTCCTGCACCCCCACCATTTTCGGAGGGGTTTTGCCGGTCAACCAGATTTTTCTAGACCAGGTAGAATGTGTACCCGCAATCGTTGATCACACTGTCATCGGCCGTCTAGTGAAGCCTTAGACCATGCGAACATCGATGTAAGTATAAAATGCATTGTTACGGTAGACTGCTACCCAAGGGCCTAGTCTTTTATTGCCATAGATCGGGTTTAAATATGGTTGAATGAATTTATGGTTTCATTATCTACCTTTATGCAAATGAAGGCACACTTACCTTTTAAATTATTCATAACTAGTAATCACACACGTTGCTGCCCATGAAATACTGTGGTATTGTGTTAAAAAAATAGCCTAATTAAAAATTAAAAATCCTGCTTCGAGGTGGATTTGTACCCCCTCCCGTACACTTACTTATCTTAAAAATTTCAGATCTCTACGTGCCGTAGGTTTGGCTTGGCATAATGCACAACACACACAGACAAACACTTACTCTTAATATTGATTCCTATACCATTAATATAAATATGTGGATTAACCAGACGGTCAACCCGGCACGCAAGAGAGAAAACATATATGCAAGAATAGCGAATAGAATAAAAAGATAGAAAATCTCATTTTCGATATTTATTCCCAATGTACCCCAATGAGATTCGAACTGAATCATAGAGATGAACATGACAGCTTAGCATTGTCTCACCGAACTAAATTCCCATTTTCATAGAAACAACAAGAAAAGCCATTAGATCTAATTTCCCGTATTCATACGTCAAGACAAGTGATCTGCAGCAACCGATTTTGATATAATATTAATACTTATAAAATATCGCCGATACTGTAGTATTATTTTATAAATGTTGGCTGAAAAAAGTTTGGATTTTCTTAAAGTCTTTTTGTATAAAAATTAGAGTCTACATATAAATAGGTGTTTTTCCATGACGTTTTTTTAACTACAGGTTCGGGCTTTACTACACTTGTTCCCACCTTAGTGTGAGCTTGATGACTTGAAGCCTGCGGTGTTACTGTACTTATTTAACTATTAGAGGCTGACATCATAAACAAAATAGTCAAAACAAAACCTTCCAATTGCCGGAATGGGCACAAACTAGAGTCCCTTAATAACCGCGGGTATTGACCTAAGTTAAATCCGCCCTCATGCGATATAACCATGGAGGTTGTAGGATGAGGGGGATGGAGGGTGTCGGTCATTGGAGAAGTCCCTTGTCTCCCCCCACTGTGGCACCGAACCAGCGACCCACCCTCCTAAACTACGGCCGTGCATATTAACATGAGTTTTTTAACTTTTACTTTTTTAGCACCACGTCTTACTAACCATTCGGGTTATAATACGCTTAATTACTATTTACGCCAATAGACTAGGAATTGATAAGGTTACACACGCATTTGCGCTTGGAGGGAGATCAGAAAATTATTTTGAGAAATAATCAGTACACCTGTTCGAGATTCTAACCTCAATTTTACCGTTATCGGCAATATAATCTACGGCTTGAGTAGTGCGTTAGACGACGAGGACACTGAAGCGGGTATCTATCACTAAACCCACTTTTTTGAAAGTTAACAATCTTTACGAGGTTGGCTCTTCTCTATGTATACTTCAACCGAACCAAATATTACAACGGATTGAAAGAAGAAGGAGCTCCGCGAGACCTGCCGAATTCTAAATTGAGAAGGTTGATTCCACATTGGCGGAGAGGAGGATTAAGGAAATGTTCCAGCATTTGCGTGGAGGGAGAGTGTGAAACAATTTAGTGAGAACTACCAACAATACACCTCGGCAGGTATTCAAATCCCCCAACCTCACCAACACAGATTCGTACCCTGATATCTTTCGCCGGGTGCTTCATGCCGTCTAGTTGTAAAACCCCAGAGAAGAATATGACGTTTCAATCTGGGCGCACCCGTTTGGTCCCTAGAATATGTTGTGGCAGAAAGGTGCTGGTAATATACAACTTCTACGGAAACAATAGTAAAGAGCACAAACGGTTAAACTCTAAGCTTTATTGCTTACACACGTGTGGTTAATAAAGCATTAGCAAGTATAATATATTAACAGAAAAAAGGAATAAGTATTATATTATTATTATTATTTCACTGCTTAAATATTTGTTTATAATTTAAACTAAATTTGGTTTAAAGTAATGTGTCATACGACCACACACACGCGAACTCCACACATTTTAGCGCCACGTCCTACTACCCTGTTCAGGCTATAATCTTAATTAATAATTACGCAAACGCATTGAAAATTGTGAGTTTTTAGCCCACATTTGCTTAAAGGGAGAGTGGAAAACAACCCTTAATTACCCGACAAATATTCGAAACTCAAAATACTTAAGTACTAATTACACTAACGGATTGATAATCGGTAAGTTTTTATTTCAACGCTGATGAAGTAATATATAAAATGGAGTACTATGGCATTGATTGTTTTTAGTTTACCCTGTATATTTAATAAGATTTATAATGTCCGTTTACACACACACACAGACACACACACACACAGCCTCCCATCGTTTTACATTTATAATATTTATCACAAGAAAGAAGTAAGGCTGACCAAGTTAGATCTACTGGGGGACTGTATATCGATTTTCCAGAGTTGGAAGTGGAAAACGATTTATGAAAATTTACGCCAAAAAATAACTTGCTGTGAAATCAAACCCCTACCTCCACCATAACCTCTATTTAAAACGGAAACTGAAAGGTGATCTGGTGATCTGGCACATATATTAATTATAGATCACATCAACTCAACAAATTTTTGCAACGCGTCTTGCTACCCGTTCGGGTTGGACGCTTAAGTGATAATTACGCTAACGAATTAGGAATTAGGTAGTTTGAACCCGCATTTACGAAGAGGGAGTAAAACAAAACTACCCTCAGTTCAACCGACTGAGATTTTAACCTCGAGCTTCCCCATGTCCTCGGTGGTCTAGCTCAACACGGATCATTTGTGCCTGTATGTGAAATAACAAACTTTTACTATCAAACAAAAACATATTTGTAGACCATAAAGAGAAGTGAATTTCATTGGGGTGGGGGAAAGGTGCCACCATTCGTCCGGAAAAGGTTATAAATGCATTAATCCTCCCGGATTCCTTATTAAACGGCTAAGTAATAAATATATATGTATTAAAATGTTGCAAACACTTTAGGAGAAAATGCTACTAATAAAGACATGTAAACATTGGTTTAAATATCATGCATGTATTTATTTATAATATATTCATTTTTAGTATACCTGCTTGAGGAGCTCCGTTTAAATAACAATAATAATGTATATAATAATAAGTATGATTTAAAACACGCCGTATCTCTACTTCACACATAGCATTAAGTCAGTTGTGTGCTAATGAGATAATTAAATATTTTCTTATAATGTAACTTAAAGCTTTGATTCAAAACATTGTTGATGATGAATACATTTTCAGGAATAATTTCAAAGATTTATCTTTCTTATACTCATCGGTGAGAGAACAAATTAAAGTTATATCATATTTTTAAAAATGTCGTGTATCAACAGAGAGTTTTTATCACATCTACTTTTTGCAGAGAATACCTTTGACTGTCAAGAATGAAGATATAAATAATAAAACAGGGATTCTTTAAATAAACATCTTTAACTAAACTCTCAAATTTCTACTTAATCTTTATCCTTGTTAAGTGTGTGAGTTCAATGTTATATTTAAAGTCTATTAGTTTTTATCAAGTTTTAAAAGGTTGAAAAATTAATTATTTACCAATTAAGACTAAGTATTATCTTTACCTCTTTCTCGAAAAAATATATATTTAACATAATATGTGTCTCTCTACACTTTTGAACCAAGCAGCATTATCACCATTATTGACTGGCAAAGGTTATGATTAACTGTCATTATTGTCTTAAACATTTTCCTCATTAAAAAATATTTGGTGTTACATAAAAAAACCATTCAAGGACAGCTTCTATCATTAGTTTAAAAGTAAAGTTTTTCAGCCTTAAATATTTTACACATTTAAAATTACATAGTGTTACCATTCTGATAAATAAGAATGACCTAAATTTTTTACAAATACCAAAAATGTTGGGTAATTTACAAATAATTTATAAATTATTATTATTAGCACCGCGTCTTACTACCCGTTCGGGTTATACGCACTTACGCTAATGTGTAATGGTAGGGTGATTGTGAGATGAAATGGAGGACCTACAGTTTAACGTGGAATCAGAACCACGGTGGAGGCCTGGCATTCCCCACATTCACAAGATGTCAGAGGTGAAGGAAGGGTTTAGTAATCAAATAAATCTGTGCCGTGACCTGGGATTGAACCCCGGCCGCCAGCGCAGAAGTCTAACACCTTACCTCTAGACCGCCAGGTCACAATTTATAAATGAAAATTTAAATTTTGCTAAATATATCAGAACAATTTGGTTTAAAGTTTATATTTACAGAGTGATTATTGTAATCAACAAAATGATTTGTTGGTTTTTATGAAGAAAACATAGTACTTATTAATTGAACACATCTTTCATTCAGAAAGTTTATTATAGAACCCTAACAAACTTTGTCTCTTTAAGATAACATTAATTTCATATTTGTTATTACATTTTACAAATAGTTTGTCTAATATAACATACTTCTTATAATTTTTATTATTATTGTTATTTAACTGGAGTTCCTCAAGAAGGTACACTAAAAATTAATATATTATAAATATATATATATGAATAATATATATATATGAATAATATTTAAACCAATGTTTACATGCCTTTATTAGTAGCATTTTTTCCTACAGAGTTTACAACATTTTAATACATACATATATTTATTAGTTATCCGTTTAATCAGGGGGAAGCTCGAGGTTCGAATATCAGTCGGGTGAATTTCGGGAAGTTTTTTCACCCTCCCTCTACGCAAATGTGGGTTCAAGCTCACCAATACCTAATCCGTTAGCGTAATTAGTACTTAAGCGTATAACCCGAACAAGGTAGTAAGACGTGATGCTAAAATGTGTCAAATTCACGTGTTTTTGGTTGTGTGACACATTACCTTAAACCATATTTAATTAAAATTATAAAAAAATAATTAAGAGGTGAAATAATAATAGTATTCATATTCCTCCTTTCTATTCATATACGATACTTGCTAATGCTATATTAACTACAAGTATGTAAGCAATAAAATTTAACATTTAACCGTTTGTGCTCTTTACTATTTATTCCAGCAAAGTTTATATTACCAGCACCCTTCTGTCACAATATATTCTAGGGACCGAACGGGTGCGCCCAGATTGAAACGTAATATTATTCTCTTGTGTTTGACAACTAGAAAGCATGAAGCTCCTGACGAATGATATCAGGGTTCGAATCTGTGTTGGGAAAGTTTGGGGGATTTGAATAGATGCCGAGGTGTATTGTTGGTAGTTCTCACTAAATTGTTTCACACTCTCCTTGCACATAAACGCTGTGTAACATTACGTCGTATAATGTTTCAATTGGACCACGCTCCATACTGACGTAAATGGATGTAGCGCATCAAATCATACTATCCGCTCCAATAAATTCAATTAAATTTAGGATCCCTACAATAAG
The DNA here is from genome assembly GCA_902141375.1 of Timema poppense. Classification (NCBI taxonomy): domain Eukaryota; kingdom Metazoa; phylum Arthropoda; class Insecta; order Phasmatodea; family Timematidae; genus Timema; species Timema poppense. Next base: position 79,675 of record CABFOV010001521.1, read on the forward strand.
TATTTTTCGCTGTTGTAGTTCTTGTAGGCTAAGAAGACATAATATAACAATGATGGACAATATGTTTCACGACTCAATCCAAATCAATGTAATAATCTGTTCAAGTACTTCCAATATGAATCTGCTTTCAATAGAATCCGGCTAGGCTGAACGACAGACGGGAATCAAAGATCGGCGACTGGGGCAAGAGAGGTCCGGTGTATCAACAACTCGTCCCGACACTCAAAATGGACTAGCAAGTAATGAGGCATGAACTACCAACGCCTGCTAGAGGATACTTACGTAGCTGACCTCTGACGGATGGAATAAGAACCTCCTTCAAAACATCGGGTGATTGGAAATGTTGCTGAGTTTCCGATGGAGCAACAACTATCAACAAAGATCTACGTGACTATTAACAGGCATCATGACGTCACCTTGCGTGTGTTTGTGTATTCCCACCTCCCCTCCATAACAACGAAATCCCTATATAATGGCTGTGCAAGCGTGCAATAATTGACTATTTTACGATCAACCATCGACGTTAGACCATTGGCATGAACCCGGACAATGGCGGGATAAAACTTGTAAACTGTATCATATCGTCACTTTGACGGTTGGAATAATGGACTCTAATTTATTTTTGACTCTAAAATCTTGTATATAATTATTTTAAATAATCAGTTTAATATATTAGACTATTATCATGATCGTCTATTTTTCTAAATACTTTATTTTTTATGTGTCGCCATTTGGGCGCTCGAACATTTTCTTGTATATTAGTTCTCATACATATACTTCGTTTATTTTCTGAGTTTCACAAGTTAATATTAAATTGTTAGGAATAGTAGATTTTTTTGTAACGCTGTTTCCGATCTGCGAAGTAACTATTATAAATTTAGTTTATAGTTTGGATTAACGTAACGTAATGTAACATTTATTTTTGGATATTGAATTGGAATGACTTTAATCTTTTACTCTTTTAATATTTCTATGTTTTTTTTATTAACTTAAAATCCTTTTGAACAGTTAAAAGTCTTGTTTATTGGTGGAACTGTTGATTGCATATTCTATTCAGATCAGATAGTCCCGGGAGAGTTTGGCTTAGGTCTGTAAGCCAAACTCTCAGGTATTGTATATTTTGTAGTATGGTCGTTAAGTTTGATTTTAATTTAAATTAGTATATCGTAATCTGGGAAGTACGAGTTATTCGGAAACATTTTAAGGTTCCCTTTAGGCCCTTATAAATTTGTATCACATTTATAACTTATACGTAAGTACAGTAACACCATGGGCTACAAGTTGTCAGGCTCAAACTAAGTGTATTAAAGCCCGAACCGGTGGTAAAAAGACGCTGTGGGAAAACCCCTGTTTATATGTAGATTCCAAATATTATACATAGAAACTTTAAGAAAATACAAACTTTTTCAGCCAACATTTATAAAATAACAATACAGTATCGGTGATATTTTATTATAATATATGAAAATAGGTTGGCAGATCACTTTCCTTGACGTATGAATATGTGAAATTAGATCTAGTGACTTTTCTTGTTGTTCCTATGAAATCGGGACTGTATTTCTTTGATACAGTGCTCAGCTCTCATGTTCATCTCTAGGATTCGGTTTGAATCTCGTTGGGGCGCATTGGGAATAAATTTCGATATTGATATTTTCGATATTTATAATCTATTCTCTATTCTTTAATATATGTGTTTTTTCTCTTGCGTGCCAGTCTGACCATCTGGGCTTTCCGCCTATATATAATAATGGAACAGGAATCTATAATTATAAAAGAAAGTGTTTTTATGTGTGTGTGGGTTTGTGTGCGATGCCCAACCAAAACTACGACACGTAGAGATCTGAAATTTTTAACATATGTGTATGGGAGGAGGTCCAAATCCACGTAGAATCAGGATTTTTAAAGTCTTAGTAAGGTTATTTATTAACACAATAAAACAGTGGGTCACGGGCAACGCCATGTGAGATTGATAGCTATGAATGATTTAAAAGGTAAGTGTTTCCTCATTTACGTGGAGTTAGATAATGAAACCATCAATCCATCCTACCATATTTGAACCCCATCACTGGCATAAAAAGACTAGGTTCTTGGGTAGCAATCTACCGTCACAATGGATTTTATACTTGCATTGATGGTCACATGGTATAAGGCGTCACTAGACGGGTGATGACAGAGTGATCGACGTTTAAGCAAATGCGGGTACACATTATACCGGGTCTAGAAAAATTTGGTAGACCAGTAAAACCCCTTACAAAATGGTGAGGGGCAGGAAGTACAACCGTTCTTGAGATATTGAGGTTCAAATCCCTGTGTGCACGCCGTCTAAATGTCAGGCTTATCTTATCCTGGCGGGGGTGGAAATTGAATCCCCGCCGTGTAAACTGTAGGTATTTTTCCCTACAGAATATTTTCTTAATCAACTTTACCGCACGTTTCACCAGAAAGAGTACGTCTTACTCATATAGTTATGGCAGGTGGAGGTAGTGGGTTCTAATCTCGCTCGGGTGAACTGGGGTGGCTTTCTACTCTCCATCCCTCCACGTAAACTCTGGAAAATTACTACCTTACTCCTCTGGTCCATGACGGATAATTACATCCACGCATGTCAACGGACGATACTGAACAACCAATTTTAGTAGACTATTGTGGTAGGAGATAGCGGCCCTTAACTTAGGATTTCAAGGGCCCTGATTATGCACAATAAAGCTGTGTCAATGCTCTCTAGTTGTGACATCACCGGGGAAAAAATCCATTTACGAGAGGAGGGAGGCTTGAGTCAATGACCTAACTCACCTTTTCAAGGTCACGATCTATTTCTGTCTTGTCGAGCCACAAACTGGTGCCAGTCATCAGGGAAAACCCATTACGATACCATTCCATGTCACGATCTATTCTTGTCCCGACTTGTCTTGTCGACCCGCCAAATGGACACCTGTAATAAGGGAAAACACATTATCACATGGGAGGGGGAGTTGGGTAGGGGTTTCAACACATACGTCTAAGGAGGGGTAGTGAGGGGGAATTAAAAGGGGTTCTTCGGTTGGGAACCATCTCTCACACTCTTCGCTACGCTGCCGAGAAATGAAGATGATTTCAGCGTTCACTAGCGATGCCGAAGGAGGAGGGCCAAGCGCCATGGACTACACGCCAATAAATAAATAATTAAAAATCTCCAACGTTCCATCCCAATCCTACCCAGACATAAATAACCAATAGTAACAAATATAAAGCAAAGAGTATACATAAATAATCATTGAGCACAAATAAAGAAGCGATTAGCATAAAAAAAAGTTAAATAAAAAATTACAAGTACCAACATGTTTGGAACAAGAAAAAATATGTCTGGACCGCGCGAAGGTTGGTCAGGGGGAGTGTAGGGGGCTCAGAGGGGGGCTCAGGAGGAGGGGACGCGAGATAGGGGGAGGAATGGTTGTTCAGGTGAGGAAGAGGGGAGTGGAAAACCAACAGCCAATCAGAGAGTTAGGGGGTGTGTTCACGTGACCAAATTCAACCAATCACAGCAGAGTAGAATTAAATGCCATTCTAGCTACTATAATTATTTGTTTGTAGCTATAGACCAATTCTGTTTTAAATACCTTTTCTTCAGTATAAATAATAAATAGCATGCGAACCACCATTTAAATAATTTAATCTCTGATTATCAACATTGTTTTGTAAAAAAAATAGACCTAGTGTCACGAACCTATTAGACTTTCTGGGGAATGTCATCCCTCTAGTCACTACTCAATAGTCTAGGTGGATACAATTTATTTTGATCAAAAAAGAGCTTTTTATTTATGTCAGAATAATATTATTTTCTATAAACTTTATAATTTTGGCCTATTTTACGCATAAAAATTGGTTTCGCAGCAATTTAAAGAATAGATAACTTGCTATTAAAATATATTCACACACCTCAAACAAGTGTTCCAACCTTTGTGGTATCCACCCTAATTTAAGACTAGTTATTTTCAATATGTTTATTGATGTTATTTGTAAATAATTAATTTCATCTAGTTACTTAGTATTTGAGAATGATCTCAAACTATATACAAAATATCAACTCAATACGAAGTTATATGGATTTGCAAAATGACATAATGGTAATTTAAATAGTCTACTGAAAATAAAATGACCATTAACAAATCAAATACCAAATTCATATATGTTATTACTAATACTAATAATTTATTTTGTAATTTAAACTGCTCAACTATAATATAGTTCACTTTCTTTATATTATTTATCTATTTGTCCTCCTAGACACAAAACTTTACTTTCGTGTTCACGTTGAAAATATCTATCCTATTGAAATTATTTGGACTTAATAAATTTATTAAATCCTCATCCAAACACGTATATTGTATTTTAACACTGTGCCATGCCTTGGTTATATATATCTAAGCTTGAATATGCTGTTGTTTAAAGTTCCATCACCTTAACTGACTCTCTCTTTTTGGAAAACTTTCAACTTATATTTATGGCTGTTTGATATGATAAATAAAAACCACTGTATTCATACTGCAAATTATATATTTGTCTAATTCAACTTTCATCACAGAAGAAGAGAACGTTTCCTTGATTTTTATTTATATTCTAATTATTTTTTCAGTAACTATTTATATGTATGTTTATATCATTATTTAGCTATGGTTGTAGTTTTTATTTTCTCATCTAACTATGATCACATGCCAAGTACTTGTGTACTTTTCAGTGTTGGCCTATTAAGGTCATGACTGCTGCCCAGCAATATAATAAAGGATATTGAAATTAAGGATTTAAAGCAATAAAAATACAGGTGATTATTTGCACTTACGTAACAAATTCTACAAAGTAATAAGTTTCATTAATATTTAGCCATGCGTTATTTATATTTTTAGTACGTTTACTAAACATGAACTTTTGTAACAAAATTATTATTTCACGGAACGACTTACAAACTAGACTAGCTCTATGACTGTAAATTTATAGCTGTAAAATAAGGACTCCCCGTATATCCCCAACGACTAAATTCTTACCATTCTAAGACTCCAACCAAGGAGCCTTGCTCAGAATAAAGACGTGCTCCCAGCTTAGTTGGTGTCACACAACCCAAAATGTAATTAAATACAATACTATTTGGGGTAGAATTTGGGGGTATAAATATGGGCGTCACAAGATATACAGATATAAATACCCCTATTCAGATTACAAATAGGGAGTACCACTTCCTGGAATAATAGGAAACTGTTAAGGATCACAGATCAAATTCTGAAGAGCATCGCAGACATTCACAGATTCCAAAATTCTTAAGAAGTGCTTTGTTTATTCAAAATATGGTTCACGCCAAAATGTAGGTAAAAGATGTTAACATGTTCTTATAAAATTAAAAACCTTACATTTTATATATTTTTAAATGTAATGATAAGATAAAATCAGATAAGTTTAAAAAACGTTTCTCTCAACATGTCACAAATATAGATCAAATTGTATGGTGAGAAACATCGATCTAGCCTTCCTCAAACAAATAAAAACACGTCTTGATGAAGTCACAAGAGACAATTTTAAGAAATTTGAGGATTGTTTTATGGACTGCTATTCTCCTTAGAAATAAGTTATAGCTCTGTAAGGGTATCTTCCTTCAAGCAGGTGGTGGCCTTAAAAAACCGTTTACTGCCACTGCGCTAAGTGTGTTGCATTACCAAATATAAACTACCTACATTTTATTAAATTGATTCTGTTATTCAAATGTGTACATTCAAAATTATAACGGTCGTCCAGAGTATGAGCCTTCTACTGACTGTGCGATATATCTAAATTGGTAATTTGAGCAAATTACTATTACTTTTGAGTAAATAATTAAATCACCATTGTATGAAAGACCAATTTTCTTAATCCCTACGATGGCGAGGATATTATAACTCCTTTTGAATTGAGGATATGGTTTCAAATATCTCAATGTTTATATTAAAATTCCAACATCAATTTACTAGACACACATAATCATATTATAATATTTTTACCAAACAATTTAAGGTATAATATACAATAATTTTGATAAAGTAAATGTGTATTTACACACGGTTTTTATCTGTGAAAATAAAGAAATTATTTAATTAATATCAACTCTTTCTCCAAATATTATCTTTTAATCAAACAATGTAGCTTTGAACCAACTTTTTAGTTCTAACACTAGTAGAATAGCATTGCTATCCCATTAAGATTATGTTACAACGATTAGGATGTTAGATATATATCCATATAAATATATAGATGAACAGATTGATGGAGTTTATTGATACACCTTGAAATTAAATATTTAATGAATTTATACAATTAGAGTTTTCTACAGATAATGAAACACACGGGCTTGAAACTATGCTTTTTCACTAAAAAAATTTATTTCCCAGGAATTTACTTCAGTGGTCTTAAGGTAAAGTGCTCACCACAGGACCCGATGTTCGTGGGTTCAACCCTATCAGTGGCTGATGGATATTTCTCGAGTGATAAAAATGCATAGCACAATGCACTTCAAAGGGGAAGTAAAGCCTTCGGTCCAATGTCGATTGTGGCATGTAATGGAACCCTGTAATGTATATGAAAATAACTTTCACAGTAAGATTGGTAGGTCCTTCCACTCTCTCTTATATATATCATCGTGTGCTAATATGATCAGTCAGTTCAGGCAATTTACGTTAAATACCTCTAATAAATAAATACATATTATCTAGTAAGTTCAAGTATATTAATGAGTTTATAATACGAACAACCGTGCTCTATGTCAAATTTAATAAAATATGCGTTAAAAGTATAAGTCTTTAAAAACATACAAATGTGGAAAAATTCATATAAACAACAATTTAGTGTTTGTATTGTGGATACGTTTATAAAAAGAATGAAATAGTGTCGAAAGAGGCAAAGATGGCAATATATAAATGTATGTTAACGCCAACATTGTTTTATAGATGTGAAGCGTGGGTTTGTCAGAAGAAACTCACGCGCATGGTGAGTGCGGTTGGAATGAGGACACTAAGAAGTGTATGTGGGAAAACTCGTATGGACAGAGTCATTAATGAATGGGCGCTGAAGGAGTGTGGTTTGAAAGTGAATCCAATAGGTCAATATTAAAGAAGTGGCTTACGTTGGTTTGGGCATGTTGAGCGTATGAGTGTGGATTGAGTTAAGAAACACATATATGAAGGAAGATTGTGCGGAATAAAAGGAAGGGTACGGCCATGTAAGACGTGGTTAAATGTTGTAGACGAATGTGTGAAATAGAAAAAAAATTAAGAGTTTTAAGAATAAAAAAACCTGTATTGATGTTTATGTGAAGTGTATGGATGTTGTTGAAGCGAGGGGAAAATGCAAGAATAGGGAAGTGTGGAGAAATTTGGCGAGGATGGATTAAATAAAGGGTTGTTTTTGAGCTATATTCACATTTTCTTGCCTACCCTGTAAGGGAACGGTGAGATTAGGTATATATGTATTAACTTAAGATGTTGTTTTATGTGTCCTGGAAAATGCTTACAACTACTTACATTTAACCTTATGTGTCATCGTTTAAACAGCTGAGCTAACCAGGTATTTATCTTTATTAAATACAGATTTTATTATCTTCCAAATTAATATAAACATGGTTAAGTTAATGATAAATAAAAAAGAAGAGTGATGAAATATTCAATGAATTTTATTGGAAGGGTAAATTTTGTTCATCTCACAACTGGATAATTATCCCATGTGTGTAGTTTCTTAAGAGGTAGTTGGAAATGTTTTGTACAAAACTGCAGGTTATACCAAATTTATTTAATCAATATTATGTATAAGCAAACTTATTTTTTTCAGATTCGGTTTTGATGGAGCAGTTGTGTGGATACAGAAAAAGTCACATCCGGAAAACTGGTTTATATTCTGCAGAATATTGTTGAATTATCTATTTAGTGATCTATAGATTTATTGAGTTTATTGTGTAGGCGTAACGATATCAATTAATAATAACAATCTTCAACACCATATTGAAAAAACGTGTAAACTACGTATACATTTTTGATAAACTGGCGTCTTGAAATAGAGGTTCCGAGTTCGATTCCTGGCTTTTGCTGAGAGATTCATTTCGAAAGAGGAATAATTTTAATGGTCAGAAGGATTCGATTAATTAAGATTAAGATAGGATAAGATCTTTATCGGGTCTATTCTATCATTATCATAACCATTATCTTCTCATCTCATCGGGACATGGAAAGAGCCTCCACGGAAAAGAATGTATGTTTAGTACATTCGGGTATCCCTTGAGCAACGGTACATTAGTACTAGCTATTCTTTCCATAAGCTGAGCTAGAGATTAATGTAGCCCAGACAAGTCATTATTTTATTTTAGTTTATGATACATATGAACTAATAATACGGAATGTGTGGCATCTTACTGTCAGTCACAAGCTGCCATAAACTGTAATAATTGTAAATAGCTCTGAGATGCATTACACCAAGTACTAGTAAAAGATGGCTCTGGAAACGAGACGAGCCAGGATGGCTCAATCCTAGAGCATTGGCTAGGAAAGGGAAAAAAAAACCGGGACCTTTGGCTTTGCGAGTGAGTTACTAGTCCTAACAAGTGTTCAATCACCTAGGCTCCTGTGTTATGGATGTGTGCATCATGAGCTATGTGTCGGTTCCACCCGGTGTGAAAATTCACTTACAATGTATGTTCATGTATGCTCTTTGGTGGACTAATAAGCTCTTTCTTTCCATTATATTTCGACAACAATGCAACAATCCTATGAATTTTAAGCAATCATTTGGATTTTTAGGTAAAGGAGTTAGAAAGTCTCTGCGGTATACCTAACCCTTTATTTAATTGAGTTTATAACTGCGACGTTTAACGTAACATCTCGTTGAAAATTAGAGAAATATATGCTTACAGTATTTTATAAAAATTATATTAAACCTTAAATATTAGGTCTTGCATTCCTTGAAGGATATGGTGATATATTTGTCATCTATTTTCGTTTAGACAATAGTTTTAACTAACAAAACACTCACTAAAAAACGTGAGTGTTTTGAACGTCTAAAACTTCCTCAGTGATATTTAAAAGATGGCTGTTCCCTTAAGGTGGAATGTAAGAGTACTCAAGAAAACACTAGTGTGTTCGCAGTTTTAATTGTAAAGTTTTTTTGGCCAAAATTAATAAAACATTTCTCCAGTAGAAACAAGTAGTTTAATTTTCTTCACGTGGGTGTTTACCTCGACAGTTGTTGACTATATGTCTTGGGAATAATGGTATTTGATGAAAAACTTTTTAAATGAAGAAGACGAACTGTCCTTAAATTTCAACCCAACCTTGACAGATATTCAACAAAGTTGACATCAACATATGAAGATAATAAAACTATGTTTCTACTGGAGAATTAATTTATTTTGGTCAAAGAAATGTTTTAGTTTAAAAACTGAAAAAAATGGATTTTTTCACCCGTTACCTGTACTCCCAACTTGAATGGGGCATCTTTCCCACTCGGAAATAATTGTTGTATTTAAAGATTTAGATGATAATTTTATGTCTACACTATGTAGCTGAAAATTAATCAAAGGTCCAAACATAATAATCAATTTTCCCATCGCAAATTTAACTAAGTTGCGTTACTAAGTTACTTGATTACCACTACTAGCAAACATTTACTGTATATTAAAAAGACTCCTTACTTAAACGTTTGACTACAAATAAAATTCGTTTAACCCCTAGCAACATCTGAAGGACAGAGATATCTCTAAGCTAATTAAACTAATTATGTAAAAACTGTCACTGATAATTTCCCTATTATGTGGCGTTAGGATTGTGCACGCAACTTGATCTATGCCCCCTAACTCCATTTCAACCGCAAAAAGTCTGACTTGGATTTGTGGCGGGTATGTCTAGGTTTGTGCCCGGACAGGTTTACGGTGAATTTATTTTTTAAAATTGTTCTCAATCTCCCTCCACTCAAATTCTTGAGCATTTCTTAAGAAACCGAACTTCCTAATATTTACAAAATAGTAGTCAACAACTTATCTCAATCATTTGCATGTTTACCAACTGAGCTATAAGTCCTGGGTTTAATTCCAGGAATGATTAATAAATATAATTTGGGAATTTGAAGCGTCTCTTTTCACAATGATTAACTAATATTTGAGGGACATGGTGTTATGTAAGTTATATAATTAACTTAGTTCTTATGTCATGGGCTGGTATAATAAGTAGGCTTATAAATCGCATACTAAATGTCTCTGAAAATTTTCTTCACTCAACATTGGTGCATGATTTTTATGAGCTTTACTAGCCTGAAATTGAATAATAGGCCTAGTATTCACCTAACACGGGGCCAATTCATCTCTACGGATGATTATTGTAATCTTTAGGCCTACTATTTTATGATAGAATATTAGGCCTAGTACTCACCTAACATCTTTTCACTTGATAATTAATCTAGGACACGGATTTTGATAATGTCATCTATTCATTGGTTCATCACATACAATACTTATTGTACATAAATTCTATTTACGATTAGGGTTATAGAATTGTATATTTTATAGGTCATTCTTTATTCACTTTTTGCCTTTTTGGAATTTTTGAGTCATTATTTTTTATTTTTGAGACATTTTAAGGCATTCAGGTTGATTATGTATAGTCTTTAGTACAAGAAATATTTTATAAATGCACAGACATTTGTCTAACAACAGTTGATGTGATGAGAAGACAATGAACTATGTATCCCCCTTGCTTGAATGGTTTTAAAATACACATTCCTGGTAAAACAATGCAATTAAAATGAAGAAGCTTGCGTTGGAAGGGGTAGCTATAACTTCTGAAGCAGATATTTGTATAACATTGTTATATTAGCAGAATGAATAAGTGTAATTGTTAAAGACTTCATCCCATGGATAATTTTTTGTTTGGATTTGTAAAGCACGTTTTTGATTTATTCGTGTGCAATTATTACAACTCTTTGTTCATATTTAAGGTCATTTTTTAAAATGTCCTGGTCAATTATTTCGGATTTTTAGGTATTTTTTGTTTATTTTTAGGGTATCAAAATACACGCCCTGATTACTATAATAATCTTCACTAGTGTGCATTTGAATAATAGACCTAGTTTTCATTCGAGACGAGACCAATACATATTTTCTCATAATTATTATAATCCATATTTATTGTGATTGAATAATAGGCCAAGTATTTATCCAAAACTGGAATAAATTAGCTTTTCCCATTATCATTACAAGTTTTATAGGTAGACTCTTGGATATAAGCCCAGCCCTACACAGTTACAATGGAATATGTTTGATATCTTGAATTAGTCTTCTGATAAAACAAGAATAAAACAAAATTAAGCACTTTGGTGGCCACATGGTCTAAGGCCTCACTCTCGTTGTAGATTAGACTGTCGATCACGGGGAGATCAATGTTTGAATCTCAGTCGGGTGTAAAGAGGTTTTATCTCCCAAAATGTATTTTCATTCTAACACCAAGCAAATGCGGGTTCACTTCCTCTAAATATAACCTTCCCTCTATACATAAAACCACTAGCACAATTATTTCATAAGTGTATAACCCTAAATGCTAGTAAGACGCGGCGATTGAAAATTAGTATATTGCCCTGGTTATATTTTAATGAAAGTTATGGTTTTTATTACATGATCCATCGTAATGCTTTTAACGATTTAATCTAATAGGTAGGAGCTACTACGGTAGTTTTAAAACAAACAAGTGTAGCCAAGTACCGAGAGATTGAATGAGAATTGAAGAATGATAGATCGCATGGGGATACCACCCCCTGTACACCTAGCTGAGAACTGAACCTTGACCTTCAGTCAAGTGACAATCCTGTTTATTGAAATCCGAACGCATTAGAATAAGTGAGTTATCGCAGGGTTTAGTTAATTGTTTTTTTTATAAATATAAAATCTAGTCTATATATTCATAATTTGTTTTTGTTTAAATGTTATTTTATAAAGTCGCAATAACTTTTAGTTAAAACAAAAACTATATTTATTTGTTTGATGACGGATTTTATTTAAAACCAAAGAGTGATGGGGAAATAAATTAAACCAGTTCTTCTTACTTTCGATACAAAAGGAATATTTAAGGCCCAAACAGATTACGACGAATACATCACCCAAGACGAATACTTCGAATACGCTGCAATCAATACAAATTTTGGTCAACGTCCACCGTCGATGAAAATATCTTGGGTATAGCAGAATTTTTTTTGTTTTAAGCGAAGTTAGTTTGTAAGTCACTATGAGAGATTAAAGCACACATTATGTACTAAATAAAATTTAACATTAACTCAAGCTTCTTACTCAAGCTTCTTACTCAATTACTTAACTAACTAAAGTGAAAACACAAATGCATTACAAGAATTGGGCAATAAATAAAATATAAATATATTCCTGGATTTACTAAAGTCAAAATAACGTTTTATTTTAATAAATACATGGGTGTGAAATTTATTTGGTGCTCACATGATTTTGTGATAAATATTGAGGTGTGGTATCTGATGAACTTATTTAAATTCACCTTCAACATTTTGATTTAAAGAAAACTGTGAATAAATTGGTCTTAACAGAATTATTCGACGAGTCTCTTTCCAGGGATGTATTTCGAGTTCGTGTTGTGACAACCTTCTCAACTAACCATACTATACGAGCTTCACGTTTATGCCTGCATGTTCACCAATGCATATAATTATAAGGTTTTACTTAAAAACACATTGGTTATATATATATATAATCAAAAATCATGATTAACTCATTACATAGATATAAATAGAAATAATATTCACCTGAAATTATGTTCTTCTTGTTTTAAACCTTGGTTAAAAGAGAAAATTTAGCAACCGTATATTATTCAAATATTTGAATACTACTTTAAAGTCACTTGGCGAAGATAAATTCATTAATGAATAGTTGTTTCTGTTTCACGTTATAAATAGAGTTTCGTTCAAGTATGAATTCTTAGGGAGGATACACAATACGTTACACAAGTTGGTCATAAAATTTGATACAGGTTTAATTACTTCCACAAGTAGGGTGATCTAAAATAGTATGTTGGAAGATGTAGTTTAAACTTTTGGAATCGAGAAGAATAGATAAAAAGGAATTTGTTCGGGTGTGATAAATGCAGTAAAATATTTTCACTGAAGGATAATCTATTATGACGCAGGCTAAAGCCCTGTACTGAAACAGGAGCAGCATCACTGGGGAATGTTGCCGATGTTTCAAAGTCAAGAGAGCAGAAATATATTGAGAATGTCAATGCCAATTAAGATTATGACCACTGAAATTTTTCAGAAGCTTTGAATGGTACAGTCAAAATCATCAAGATCTCACCTTTGAAAGACTCGCTATTTTTAGTCTTAATTAACTAAATTAAAAGGAATTTAGAAGCAATGCTTGCTCAAAAACTTGGTGTAATGGGTAATCTAAAATGGTATACATCTGCCTGTGTAGAGTACTCTCGTGTTGGAGGGGAGGGAGAGGAAACAATCACGCCTTTATTTCGCAGTAAGTGTATCGTCACTTTAAGTCCTGAGGCATTAAACTCGCAGATTGAGGGTGCATGCACTTAAATGAGTGAATCAGCTTCTTCTTTCTACCACAAGGGAAATGGTTGATCTGAGGACCGTGTAAAATACTCAGAGATTAAACTAGCTAAATATATTCCTTTGGCTGTTTCCAGCTATATTCCATTACCAGAAGAGTTGAGAAATAAGCATGCCCTAATTAATATATGAAATACTGACAATAAATGTTTTCTTTGGTCCATTCTAGCATTTCTATACCCAGCTGACAAGAACGCTGGTTGAGTGAATAAGCATGTATCACTGGAAGATAAAATAAATATGAATTGTATTGAGTATCTTGTGCAAATACCGCAAATAGCTAAGTTCGAAAAAACCAAATACCGTATCTACTAATGTATATGGATACCAAGGGGAAATATTCCCTCTAAGTATAACTAAGGTTAGTCGGAAAAATCACGTGGATTTGTAATTTATTTAAAAGGTGTATGGGGAACATTATTGTCTTATTAAGAACTTCAGCAGATTGCTAAGCTCACTGATCAGACACGATGGTGAATCATACTATTGCAAATATTGTTTGAATATATTTTATAAAGAAAATTTCAGGGATGATCACACTGGGCGTTGTGCTGATTTAGATGCTCAGAAGATACGGATGCCCAAGAAAGAGGATAAAATATTGAAATTTTCGACATATAAACATATGCTGAAAATCCCTTATGTGATTTATGCAAATTTTGAGTGGTTTATTATTAAAATATCAGGGTGTGCACCTAACCCCAATCACTCATCAACCACAAAAATGACGAGGAATATGCCATCAGGATCTGCATATTTAATAGTCGATTTCGAAGGCAAATATGTGAAACCCCCTGTTGTCTATAGGGGTGAAAATGTTGTGGATACTTTTCTTCATAAATTGGTTGAAGAAGAAACCATGATTATTGAGATGAAGAAAAATGTTGTCCCTATGCACATCACCTCTGAACAAAAAAATGAATTTATTTCAGGTTGCGTATGTAGTATCTGCGAGAAGAAGTTGGGTCAAGAGCGTGTCCGTGACCACTGTCATCTCATAGTAAGTGCCATAATCAGTTTCAATATACCTAAAGAATATCCGTAATATTACACAATTTAAAAAATTATGAATCCCATATTATCATGCAGAAATTTGGGAAGTTTACAGACAGAAGAATATCATGTATTCCAAACAATATGGAGAAGCATGTATCTTTCAGTCTTGGCTATTTACAATTTATTGACTCGTTCCAGTTTTTAAGCACATTTCTTGAAAAAATTGGTTGAAAGTTTGTTACATGTTGGGAAAACTCAATTTAATATATTCCATGAAAATATCCCTTTTGATAAAGTATATCTTCTGCTGCGATAAGGTGTGTTCCCTTACAACAACATGAAATGCAGCAGTAAACTGAAAGATAGTCAATTACCACCAAAATCTGCATTCTATAATCAGCGGCACAAACAAAATATTTCTGAAAGTGACTATGCTCATACTAAAACTGTGTGGGAAAACTTTGAAATGAATACTATGGAAGATAATCAAGATGTATATGTTTTAAGTGATGTTATACTTTTAGCAGACGTCCTCGAATACTTTCACTCTTTATGTTTTGAGTAGTATGAATTAGACTATCTTCATTTTTGCACAATCCTTGGACTAGCATGAATTGCATTTTTAAAGATGACCAAGGTTGAGTTGGAGCTACTAACTGACATTGAAATGCATTTATTCATTGAAAAAGGGATACGTGGTGGGGTGTCTATGATTTATAATATACATTATGAAGCAAACAACTCCGATATGATGGATTTTAGCCCTGAAAAGGAGTTGAAGTACGTCACATACTGGTATTGTAATAATTTATGCGGGATTGTTAAGTCTGACTGCCTTCCTCAGAGCTATTTTAGGTGGTTGAACAAGACTGAAATATCAGAGCTCAATATAATTTCACTTGCTGATGATAGCTCTGTGGGCTATATATTAGAAGTAGATCTAGAGTACCCGGAAGAAATTCATGACGAGCACATTGACTATCCACTTGCTCCTGAAAAAGTAATAGTTACTCCTGAGATGTTATCCCCATCCTCTAAGTATATACAATACAATCTGAACTCTCCAACCGGCGGGAAAACAGAAAAGTTAGTGCCCAACCTAAACAGTAAGCAAAATGATGTGGTACGCTACCGTAATTTAAACTGTATACTTCCTTGGGTATGAAGCTTCAAAAGATACATCGATTTTAACTTTCAATTAGAGCGCTTGGTTGAAGCCTAATATTGGTTTTAATACTTCCCAAAGAAAAAATGCAGTAAATGGATTTGAAAAGGACTTTTTCAAACTCCCGAACAATGCAGTATTCGTGAAGTCGATATATAATCAAAGACATCGAGTAAATGTTCAATTACTAAACAATGAAAAAGGGCAGAAGAAGCGTATCGCTTTACCAGCATTAACTGCTTATACAATCTTTAGGGAAAAGTTAGTTGGGGTTTACATGAGGAAAATAAACCTACTTTTGAATAAGTTTATCCATGCAGGCTTTTCAATCTTATCTAAAAGCAAGGTTATCATGTATAACTTACATTATAATTATGTTAAAGGGAAATATGGACCAAATGCAAAGCTCTTATTCACAGACACAGACTCCCTCTGCAACGAGCTGAAAACAGAAAATGTTTACGTGGATATGTTTGATAATATATACAGATTCGACACTTCGGACAATCCAGAAACACATTTTTTACACAGTGCGTGCAGTAAAAAAGCTCTTTGTAAAATGAAGGATGAGACTAATGGAGAGTGTATTCGAGAGTTTGTGGGACTTAGACCGAAGCTTTACTCAATTAAAAAGGGGAGTCTTGAGGAGAAAAAAATAGGTAAAGGTGTGTCAAAAACAACTCTCAAAGGTAATATTAAACATGTCCATTATAAAAAATGTTTAAAGCAGGGGATCTTACACTACGCCAATATATCTATGATAAGAAGGGAGAAACATAAATTGTACGGTATTTAGTTAAAAACAGCTATTACGTTTTTACACTGGCGCCCAGTTGGTGATCAGTCTTACCAGGGTCAAGCTCTCAAGCGCCCAGTTGCCGCACCTGGTTGGCGGTGCCTAGATGGCTTTGCCCAGTTGTCTTAGACCAGCTCCGAACATCTCAAAAGGCCTACCTTAGACCATTCGACTTATTTACACTAATAGAGTAGGGATGAAAAAGGCATATTTTAGGGGAAATTAACATGTATTTCCGTGTAATGAAAGTGGGAGATCAGTTCGTAAAAACACTCTCAGTCCACCCAATAGGTATGTGATCCTTACCTTCTCGTCATCAGAAGACCGAACTAGAGGAGACGTGTTCAACAATGAAATTAAATTCAGTTACCACTACTTTTTTTTTGTTAATAAATTTTAAAATGTTATACCAGATTAACAAAAAATTATTGCAGACTGTTGTATTTATCTTTCAGCTTATTAATCAGAAGAGAAAAAGTCACTATGTAAGGGTTATTTAAGGAAGAAGAACATGGAGGGGGTGAAAAGAGGGAGAAGAAAGTTTGTAATACTAACAGATACCAAGAAAGGAAGAAGCTACAAAAGTATGAAATAAGACGCTCAGGACCGAAGAAAATGGAATATGTCCAGTCGATACTGTCTCAGGACAGATTCACAAAAGAAGAATATATTAATCACGATTGAACTTTGTAACATTTCATAAACTTTAAAAATATGCACCATTTATACAAATAATCAATCTAAATATTTATAAAATGAACAGGGCTTATTGATAAGTGATTTTCAGGGCTTCACAGTATTTAAAATTATAATTGCCTTCTTAACTTATTTGATTTTATTCAATCTCTGGAGACGTATAGTAAAATAATTTGATAGACATGATCAAATAGTTTTATTTTAACTTAATAAATAAACTTATAGAGGACCACTCCAACCAAATTAACTTTTTTTTTATAATAAGTTAATTATTAAATTTAAACGTTCACAAAACTGACTAACTTGAAGAACGTCGAGGTGTTTTAGAAATGAATATATTCAAGGTGTTTAAAATATTAAACACTATGAACATTCTCTTAAAATATTTATTTTATATTTACCACTCAGCCGGGTTATCCAAATTTCCACTAAAAGGTTGAGGAAGAGGTAGGTTAAATTTCAGGTGAAATGTACAAAAATTTGCGCGGAGGGTGAGTGATAAACCATTTATGAAGAAATACACTTCTAACTTCTATTGGGGATTCAAACCCTACTTCTCCAATACTATCAAACCGGATCAAACGAGGTTGACCCCTTTGCCCATGTGCTCACTGATATGATCTTATGTACAGTTCTTATTCGATTATTAAAATGAGCTTTCAGATTGACCACCTCTGTGATATAGTGGTTAGAATTCCTGGCTACAGGTCCAGAGATCCCAGATTTGAACCCCGGTGCTTTTAGATTTCTCTAAAGCAGTGGGTCTGGAACGGGGTCAAATAAGTTTCTTGAAGAGAAATGAGGAGCTACTTGAATAATAAAAAAAGCAGTGACTTCGGTATAACTGATATTAGCTGCCGAAAGATTCTTTGGACAAACCACATGACATACTCTATCCGTGAAAGTTGACAATATTTTCATCAACAGATGGTGGCTGCTAGATTGGTGTGTCACTATTGTGTGCTGACGTCATGGGGTTTTTAAGATTGAATAAAGTCAAATCATAAAAGTTTTATTTGTATCAATTAGAAAACAAAAAAATGTGTGTCTTTTACATTTTATAATATTGACACAATTTCCAACATTTAAATTAACTTCGGTAGTCAAAGATACGCTATACAACGTAATTCAACTTAGATTTATTTGTTAAGCTAATATTAATATTATTACATACTTTGTCATCACAGACTCCCCCTAAACGCACCGTTAAATTATTACGTAAGCACCTTAGGGGAAGGGGGTTCAATCTTTGCTTATTTTTTCTGAGAAGGGGGAGGGTGGTCATAACAATGCTTACGTAAGACAGAGAAAGATGGGCAAGGTCGAGGGAGGGTGCATTGCAAGCCGTTTGGACTTCTGGCAGCTTCAGGAAGTAATGAAGATGCTGAGTGGCTAAACGAGGAGTAGCCTTAAGCCAAAGCCTAGGTGATCTAGCTCCCCAAATAGAAACATAATAATGGAAGGTGTTCAGACGTGGATTAAACGAACTTGATCATCGAATTAAATGAGTTTAGGGTGTTTTTTTATAAATATAATTTTCATGTCTTCACGAATAATGCTTTTTTATAACTTCTATTAAAAGCAATTTAAATTTTTAAACTTTTATAATGTTATAACTTTATTTAATTTTACCTGTTCAATTAATTTAGTTTCATTGTACACCAGTATTAATTATCAATTATTTCGCAATATTAATTTACACCTCTATGTTAATAACTACCAGAAATATATAAATTGACTTAATTTGTAATTATATTTTCATCGCGTCTTACTACCTGTTCAGGCAAGCAGATTGGCATGTAAAAAAGAATGATTATTCCTGTGAGCAAATGAAATAGTTGACAAATCTTACGTAAGCAAACAGGAGAGGATCAGGCATTTGCTTAATTTTGCTTACAAGAGGGGGGGGGGGGCTAGGTTAAAAAGGCCCCAAAAAGTCCCTCCGCA
>CABFOV010001521.1:98898-114290 GCA_902141375.1 Timema poppense
AAAAATGTGCTTACGTAATACTTAAACGCTCCTCTAGCTCAATCAATAGCCTGTCTGTCTACTGATATAAGGGTCTTTGGTTCGATTCCCGGCATGGCCAAAAAATTTATCATTGATTTAATGTGGGCTTACACCTTAACAGTGATGAATTAACGACTGGGGACTGGATGCTGTGTTTGTCCTCGTCTTAAGCTAGTTTATAAGGCATATGAAGCTACATCAGGCCTAGCAAGCCGAGAGTGGAAAAATATTTGACTTTAATAAAAAACTGACCCGGACCATACATAGGCTTGAGACAGTAATGTATGTAAATAAGGACGCCCCTGAAAGGACCATTTCCCAAGTTGGAAGCCTTCCTCCATTAAGTTATTTGAGGGCAGCTTATTTATCGACCACCCAATTTAAGCTACTCAGTATATATTATGTATCATTGAGTCATCGCTCAAAAATTTATTTGGGCTGGTAGGTGGGATGAAGGAACAAGAGGGTTGGTTGTGGGGGGTGACGGGGGTGCTACTTTATGTTCGGTTTATATTTTCTCTACTTCCCCTTCCATTCTCCCTCTCTTACTCCTAAAAACTATTGCAAGCAGACCAAATTACAGGCTTCAATCAAGCTACCTCCCTCTTACTTCCCCCCATCATACCACCCTACATGTTGCTATGGGAACCACACATAATGATCTTCGACCAGTAGAGGATACCCACACCTCTCTAACCTCCCCTCCCTTCCCACCCCTCTTGGCTTACGTCACTTCTAGCAGAGAAATCCCTCTTTCTGGTCTCCGGACTGGTGGTCATACCTAGCTGGTTGTGTCACATCAAGGTGCCAACCCGCATTTGTGAGGCGGAGCATCACACAGGCTTGGACAGTAATGACAGATGACTTCTGAGACTATTCAACGATTTTTGTTGTTGTTGACATAATTGCTTACTTAGGGCAATTCATAGAATTATACAACAATGGGATCTGCGTGTAAAGAGATCCTCAAACTCTGTTGAGATCCGAACTCCAATCTCTCAGTCACTGGAAATCCAGAAAAATGAGGTCGATGGCGAGCTATTGTAATAGTGATACATTTGTTGGGGAGGCAAAGAAGAGGTGTGCATGCATTGCAACTAAATTCTTAATTGTATTAGTGATTTTTTCGTTTCAACAAGGAGCTATTTACCCGCTTCGGCGGCCGCATGGTCTAGCGCTACTCTCACATTGGACTAGACTGATGATAGTGCGGAAATTGAGGTTCGAATCTAAATCGGGTGTACTGATTTTCAAAATAGTCTTTCAACGATTCCGCCAAGCAAATGTGGGTACACTTCATCTGAATATAACCCTCATAATCTTGAAAACCATTAGCATAATCAATATATACGAGTATAACCCTAAGAGGTAGAAAGACTAAAAAATGGAGCTATTAAAAAAAAAGGATGAGTACAAAACGGACCTCACAGATGCAACTAAATAATGACACAGATTATCAGAGTTAAATGGAAACTTGACACGAAAAGCTGTTTTGTTAACACGCAATAGTTATCCAAATACTTTTAAATTGGCAACATATTTGCTCTTGCTTTAGCGGTAAGTTCAAACCAGGTTATTACATCGATTTGTAAACTTCCCGCTATTATATGCCCTTCATATTTAATTCAGTGTGTTCTTAGAAACTTTCTGGTATGAGTAACATATGTTCAACATAAATGTTGGCAACAAACGAGATAAAAGATGTGCATACCTATATAGAGTCTGATTTATATAGGAAGACATATTTTTTACAGTTATAAAAGTTATTAAAAACAATCCAACACTAATACCCTGTCAGACACCTTAGTTCAATCGGTATTGTGTCTGCCTACTGAACTAAGGGTCCTGAGTATGATTCCCAACATGGCTGAAAAAATTATCAATGGTGAAATGTGTGTTTACACTTTAACAGTAATGAATTAACGGATGGGAACTAGATGTTGTACTTGTCCTAGTCTTACGTTAGATTATTAGGCATTAAGACAGGCCGGTAGTGGAAACTATATGGCTTGAATAAAAAACTGAGCTAGGCCAGCCGGAAACAGTAATAGATATAAAAAAAACACCCAGGCCAATCATCTCATGTGTAATTAAAATATTGTATTTTAAAATCCAACATTTCCTAGGTACCACCCACAAGGTCATAAGGGTGACGATAAGCTGTAAAATGGCATAATTAATGTCCCAAACCTACATATATATATATATATAGTGAAATAGTTAAGGAAACCTTTAGTAGCCATCTTAAGGCCAGGGATATATTAACATTTACAAATTTGGCGATACTGTGTGAAAGGAACGATGATGTGATATTTACGTCAGTGAGGATGTTCTAAAACAACAGGTAGGTGAAGATGTTTGCTACTCTAGTGTGGACTCCATCGATTGCGCTGAAGAAAAAGAAAGGTATAGCTATAAAGTGGAGTTCTTCAACAGTCTTTCTCCCTCAAGTATGCCTCCACACAAATTAATTTGAAAACAGTTGAAATAGTAATGTTGTTACGAAATCTGAATACCAAAATAGGGCTGTGTGGTAGAAACTCTCATAGCTTAATCATTAAGCAACCATTTAATTTCATAAACCATTTTCACAGGTTCCTCCCAGGGTAACACAACTTTTATTCCCAGGATAGAGCTCGCACCTACCGTTCCAAGCCTGCATTATAGTATTATCTTTAAAAATTTACTAAAAAACATAATGCAATTCAAATTAATCAATTAAAAAATGACACCTGGATATGAGAATTGAATCTGGGAATTTGATCTTAGTGTGCCAGTGATAATTAAGCTATTCAAGGATCGTCCCGTGCCCAGGGTCATCTTCACTCATAGTTTAAGATATAGTCTGTGATGTACGTATGATTATCATTTACTACTAAGAGCTATCATTGATGTTACAGCCACCGTAGACTCGGGTTGTGGCTTTATGCTGTCAATAGTACCTAAAAATATATTGTACATTCCAAGCGAATGAAGCTGGAAGAAAGAAATTCTATACAATTAAATATATGAAAGGCAAAGCTTGGGGAATTAATGAATATAATTATGAACACCTACAGGGCTATTATGATTATTCGACGCAAATATAGTTGTTATCGCTAGTTAGCTTCACTTTCGAGGAAAATATTGATTTTGGATTTCACACTTTGTATTGTCTGCTAGTTTTAGCTTTGGCTTTGCTTCTAGCGTTAAAGCAGAGAATAAAATCAGTTTTCGTCAACAGTTGGCAACACTTTTTCAAAGTATATTACCTATTAAGAAGTTAGAGGCTAAAAATAAGGTAAATTTATTTCAAGAATTCTGGTATTCATGACTGGACATTATTCATGTGTTTTTATTTTCCCAAAAATCTGAACATGAATCACATTATTTGCAAGAAACATTTAACATAGTTTAATTTAATGCATAATTTTGTTTGTCTACGGTTTGAAATGAAAAAATGCTAGGCCTGCATTATTAAATACAGACAACGTGTTTAATCAAAAAGTCATAATGTGAAATATTCATTCAAATAGTAATGTCACACTGGAAAATGAACTAGTATGAGAATTTGGCCAATAAAAAACAATGTTTTTTCTAATATGTACGAGTGTGCTTTACGACCCTGTGCTTTATACTTCATATATTTATGCTGATCCTTGAACAAATGTGTCAAATTCTACTTTCTAAAAATAATTTAAACAGTTTATAATGTAGACTTACGCTTATATTTAAGTTTAGTTTAATTTAAAATAACCTTATTTTATAACTAAAATAATATATGCCTTATAAAACTTTGTCTCAAAAACAACACTTTTAAAACAGTAAATTAAAATTTTGTATTTTTGTATTCTTAGTAGGGCTTTTTTAAACCATTCTTGATTTTGTCAAGTCAAAAAGTGAACGTTTAAACATATAAGCTTAGAGTAAGCTGTTTTACATTTTATTTTGTTTGATTGAGTTGAGGTTAGAAAAAGAAAATCTCCTATATATGCGGTACTTAACTTGAACGTACATAGGCCTACTATGTACTATTTTGCTAACTTACAGTGTCTAAAAGGCTCTCACGTTTAAGATCGAATTAAATATGTTGTCTGAAGTTCTTAGAGAGTAAAACTTGTTATTTAAAGTTGATGAAAGCGTTCAAGTACTCCTAAAAATAGTGTTTACACTGAACATTTTGACAACGGTCTGTACATATGTTTTACTCTAATAGGGTATACTTAGATGATAAAGTTTGAGTTATAGAATTGTGATTTGAGTTGAGAGATTGAGTGTAAAAACCTTCAGAAAAATAAAACCACTCATCACACCCAGCTAGGATTCAAATACCAACCTCCCCACCATTGGAAAATTAGACCAAAGACAATTTGTGAGAGAAAGTAAGACACACACAAAAAGTTTTAAGATAATTATATTGGGCTAATGGGATGGCAAGTTTAAATAATGTAACACAACACACCTAATATTTTACAAAACCTATAAAACATAACCTCGTAACGCAAACCAAAGGACAAGTAAAATGTCTGCGCAACTTAGCGTCACTCTACTAGGAAAATATTTGCGCTCGCTAGGACTTTGCTTTCGCGAAGTGGTTGGCCATAATAATTTTTGACGCAAAGTCTAGCGTCTCTCTGCTAACGGTCACAAATTATTTTTGCGTTGTGATTACAATAGTCCTGCTGGCGTATTTAAATCATAAACGAATAAATTGAGCAACCACACTTGGACATGGACTTGAAAGTAAGGACAGGACCTTTGGCTTAGTGTACTAATAATTATATTCGTTCATCCCCCAAGATTCACCTTTCATACTTTCATATAATTCATTGGTTTATAGCGTTTCTTCCATCCATTTAAATTAATAAATGTATAAAATATGGAGAATCCACGCACAGAATCAATATTTGCCAAAGCCTTTACAATATGTGACAAGTGATTTTTTAAGAGTAACCAAAACCTAGCTACAGGCTTTTTGATGTGTTGTGTTTTGAATACTTTTTAATGAGTTATTTCACCTAGCATTTGCAGCACACATTATATAAAACTAGTTTACAAGCTAACTTAATAAAGCCCATTAGGCCTACGCCTAATAGTACTACTACACACCTAGCTCTAGCGTGTGGATATTTACTATTGGATAATAGGACGATCTTTACAAAATAGTTGACATACACAATATTTTTTTCTTTGTTAGCACCACCCTAAATTTACTCAGGGGGCCCAAAATATATTATTAGCTATTCTATTAACCTTAGTATAAGCGTCGGTTGTAGTTGGACTCCCTTGCCACTCGACTTTGTAGATGAAGGTCCTAGAGCAGGTATTATCAACCAGTGTGCCATGGCACTTAGGGGTGCCACAAGATTTCGAGGGGAAAAAAATATGAGTAATATATAGAAAAGAAAATATAAGGGAAAACTCTTATTAAATATAAAAAAAAAATATTTAGAAAAATATGAATAAAATATAAAGAAAAAATAGTAGCACAAAATAATGAAAATAAATAAACGGAAGAGAGTTTTGTCTTTTAGTGTTTCTCTGGATTGACGTTTCACTGCACCAAATGCGAGACACCTACCAACCCCCACCCAAAACCACCTCTTCCACTACATACCACCACACACACACACACACACACACGCTGAGCTACTCATGGTCTTGGAACTGTGCGCGTGCAGTATATATCATCGCTTGACGCCACTTTGCAAAGAATTAACAAATTAGGGTCAGTTGAATAAATGCATTACAAATAGACCCCCCAATAAATCTACACCCTACACTGGTGTTCATACGGTCTTGGGAGTCAGACTTCAATACATTAGAATGCCGGCGTCGGGGTGGTTGAGTTTTGAACCTCAGTTGGGTGCGTTGAGGGTAATTCTCAACACATGAGCTATCATAATGGGTTTTAACCCCTCTCTCCCCAATAATGCATGCGTATTTTTTTAAATGGACCTTACTACCTGTTCGGGTTATACGCTTATTTACCAACTATGTTAATATTTTTAGGAATTAGGAAAGTTATGTTTAGAGAAAGTGTACCCACATTTGCGTGGCGAGAAACTAGAAGATATTTTGGAATAACCACCCTAAGTACACCCAACTGAGATTCTAACCCCAATCTCCTCGTCATAGGCAACCTAGTCTGCTGCCCCCAATCTCCTCGTCATAGGCAACCTAGTCTGATGCCAGAGTAACGTGTTAGACCACGTGGTCAACAAACGAGTAATCCTTATATACTTCCTATAATTCTCATTCATAATCCTTCAACTAATCCGTAAAGGTATTCTTGAAGGAAAACATCCTCACACTTCGGCATTTCTTTCGGGAATGGTGGCTCTTGAATTTCAAACACTAAAATCATCTTCAATCACCTTAACGTGTTCTGTTGTAATTATTACCAAAAAATACATTCGTTAATTGTTTATAACAATTTACTTTGACTACGGAGCTGCCACATTTCGCTTACAATTTCGTTGAAAATTATCAAGTCTCACCTAGTCATGATATTTTTAAAATATGTAAATTAAAAATAAGGTTTCTTACGTCCCCTTTCACTTATCGACCTATCTCTAAGATCAGTTCATCTAAATTAAACCATATATATTCATCCCAGACCTAATGAGCCAGCGAGAAAAATTCCTTAAACTAGAGTATTATAAATGTTGATATCGTTACCGTTGCATGGTTACACGGTGCACTGTCAGTAGTTTAACTAACCCAACAGCTAATTCCCTTCTTCCACTGTGAGTGCATAATACGTGTGGATAAACTCAGCAAGCTGAAGTAGTATCTCGCTACCAAGTGCCTTGGGGAGTCAGAATAAATGTTATCTTATTTCTCACGTCCATTGAAGGGGAAGATGAATGAAACTTGTCTAGTATTTAAAATAATTATAGTTGATACTGATATTGAGGCTTCTTTTAAAATTGCAAAGATTAAATCCAAAATTATGAAACCTCAAACCAGTATAGAGAAATGCTTTACCCTGCATGTTATATTATAATTGAACTAATACGTGGCCAAAAAGCTTGAGAATAGGTTTCGAGTGTTCCCCTATCCAACAGTACGATCAGCCATAAGATATCTGAGGTGATGTCCAATGTAAACGAACACGTCATAATAAAATACCAAACTTACGTTTTATTTACAAATAGATACTTCAGGGTTTTTTTACATGGAGAAGTACTAGTTGCAAAAACTTGCGGTTAAGAGTTGACTGAAGCTATGAACCAGGTTGTCAAAATGATGAATTTCATCACATTATGTCCTTAAAATGTAGTCTTTTGAAAATATATGCCTGGAAATTAGTGCAGCTCACATCTAATTAGTATTGCACATTGATATAGGGTGGATATCTTGAAGTCGTGTGCTGCTGTGTAAATAAGAACTAAAATAATTTTCTTAGGAACAAAAGCATAACACATTATGTAAACTGCTCTATAATGATGCTTGGTGTTTGAAACTTTCACACTTAGCAGATATTTTCAATAACCTCAATGAATTAAATCTTTCAATACAAGGGCGAATAAAGTCGGTAGTTACCTCAACCAACAAATTTAAAGGCCTCAAAAGATTTTTTTTTGTAAGACTGTGGTTCTGAAAGGGTATTTATAAAACTTTCCAACTTTCCCTCATCTGGCAGAAGATAATGACCTGAGAAAGCTGAAATACCTCATTCTCGACGACTTGTAAATACAGCAAGATGATATCGATATGTACAGTACTTTTCATCTCTTTCCACCAAGAAGCTTTACTGGATGGTTTCACCATTCGAATTGGCAGGTATAGCAGAGGATTCTGATTTTAGTGCTAGTGAACGAGATAAATTCATTGATCTCTGCTCTGATTATAAACTAAAAGTTAAGTTTGACAAGAAGAGTGAAACACAATTGGTATTTCTTAGCTTGGACTTATGGAGGAGTACCTTAACCTAAGGAGAAAAGAAACAAACCTACTTTTTCCCTTCTCAACTTCCTATCCGTGTGAGCAACCCTACTCAGCTATGGAAACATAGATGTTCTGTGTGTTGCGTGTCAACCATTAGGCCAGGTATCAAACTTATGTGCTATACGCATCAATCGCAAGTCCCACAGTAATAATAAATTGTAATTTTACTGATGACTTTTTTATTAATTTCTAGTATTATTATATATTTTTAGATATCTCACATTGTGATTCGCTAGTGTGCTAGTTTATTGGTATCCAAAACTATTACTCTTTATCTATTTATATATTTTATTTAGTTTTTATTAGCTTATATTTCAATTAAATCAGTAAGTAAGTAAGTAAGTGAAGATATATTTTAATTTATTTTAAGTAACAATTTCATTGAAACACCGTTAATTGCTTAGAATGTTACTCTGATATATTCCACTTTAAATATAAATGTGGAAAACAAAATTCTTACGAAAATTTTAACAATAGTGGCAGGAGATTCTAAGCCCTTCACAAAGGTCTTGCAAGCCTAGAAAGGTTGAGAATACCTGTCATTTAGATATGATATATTACCACAATAAAGTGCCGGAGTGAGTGAATAAAGTTTTCTAGAATGATCATGTAAGATTGAGTAAATGGTCTTTGTAGTCTGTAATCCCTCTTCCAAACCGGTCATGTGGTATAGTGGTCATTGCACCTAGCTACAAACCTAGAGGTTCCGGGTTTGATTCCCGGCTGGTACCATAGGTTGATTTTCCCCGAAAGGGGAACCATCCCAACAGTCACCAGGGTTCTAGTTACTGTGGATTCACACGTTGGCTGAAAAACTAACGCAGAACAGAAACGTAGTCACGTGACGCGCTCTAAACCAATCACAAAGTTTCCACCTTTTCGGCGCGAGCTGTTCTGCTAGAGTTCAACTCATCTATACTTTGTCCGCTCTGCTTGAGATGTTCGGCACAGGATAACCAATCAAATCTCATAATCAATCATCTCAAATCAGTGCGCATGCGTTTTTGACAACGCATGTGCTATATAGCCAGACGCAAGTATATATCTTCATTGACCTTTGTCGGGAGATTTTAAATAAGCCGCTAATTTAAAGCATGTGTATCGATGTATTGGATTGTGCCACGACAGAGCGCTATAAATTGAAAACATCAATCGGGAGAATGATATAAAATATATGTTTATCTAATAGAAAATAAAATATGTTGATAATCAGCTGTTTCTAGTTAGCGTTGCAATGCATTATGGATCACATCGTGTGAATTTCTGCTTCACTCAAGAAGATTCTGCTTTCAATTTTCTGTGAACGTGTGAATCAAGCTTTAGATTTAAGTTAGGTTTAAGTGTTTCCATTGGCTACACACCTTCATACTATCACCATCATCTCGGGACGTGTAAAGAGCCTCCACGGAAAGGATGCAAGTTTAGTAGGCCTACATTAGAGTTCCCCATGGGTAGCGGTACAATAGTACTCGTTAATATTTCCATAAAACTGGGCTACGAGTGATGTATCCCAGACACGCATGTGTTTATATATATATATATATATATGTATATATATATGTATATATATATACACAAATATACATATGTTTATATTATATGCTTATGTTATATTTATGTATATTTAGTTATATACAGTAGCCCCATGGCTTCTTTGGTGCTGACTGACAGCTCCCAGTTGACTTCTGACAGTCAACATTTAGTTATATACAGTAGCCCCATGGCTTCTTTGGTGCTGACTGACAGCTCACAGCTCACTCCTGACAGTCAACATTTATGTATATACCTAAGTTTTGACCGTCAGAAGTGACAGCTGCTAAACACATGTTTTTGCAGATCATATGGTTCGGCGTAGGGATACATAATTTGGTCTGGTAACTTTTCAAAGCTGTCAGTCAGCACCAAAGAAGCCATGGGGCTACTGCATATATATATATATATATACAGATATTAGTGTCAGGGATATATCACTCGTAGCCCAGTTTTATGGAAAGATTAACCAGTACTATTGCACCACTAGCCATGTGGTACCCGAATGTAGGTCTACTAATCTTACATCCTTTTCGTGGGAGGCTCTTTCCATGTCCCGTTGAGATGAGAGATGTTATGTTTATATATATATATATATATATCTCGCTTCTAGCCTACATCAACTTCCAACACTCTCCTGGAACGTGGGTTGCGTTATGTTCACTTTACAGGCGTATTTCAACTCCACTCTCTGGTCAAGACCAAATGGTAAAAAATTAGCTAAATAAGAAACAAATCACAAATTTATATAAAAATCAGATTTGGAAATATTTTATTTTTAGGGTCTGCATTTTGATTCCTGACAATAATAAAAGAGCTTATTTAGATAAGTACTGAACTTAGTTTGAATTTATTGTGAGAATCATGTGGCTGTTGTCCAAATATATGTGAATTGTTTCTATTATACGTTTAAAATTAATAGTACTAAATACGATCAAATTTTATTTAGTTGAATAAAACAAACACATCAACAAGGATGTCAATTCTATCTTTTTTTGGACAGAACCAGATTCAACTTTAAATCAATACATTTTTGTCAGTAATTAATCTCAACTAGCAATGATCAGAAGAAGACGTCATACAAACCTAGAAAATGTACTATACAATAGGCACAATGAATATCTTAAGACAACATAATACTGATTATCCCCAAAATAAGGATTAAAAAAAGAATAGACTTCAAGGGAAATATCCTCACACTGCAGTATTTATCATGGTGACAGAATTTTAATCATCCAAACCAATAAAACGATTGGAAATAATTATCTTAACAATTTATACTGTGATTCAGAAAAAAATATTTTGATTTTAGGAAGGGTAGCTGTATGTTTCTCAAAATTTACCTTAATCATATAAGGGTGACATTTCACATGAATGCACCTAAAAATCAACATATTCTACCTTTTTATAAATTTGTTTTTAAATTATAAAACATTTTGGTTTTTCATTTTAACTTAAAAAAACACTTCTATAATAAAAATACATTTCTGGAGGTCTATAACTCGTTTCAGCGCCCCTGTAGGTGGCCACAGTAACTTTTCTTCATCTATATAAACAAATTTCACTATACAATTTAGATGTGTTATTTTATAGACGTTTTTTTTTCTTAAACTCAGGCATGAGGAGAAAAGATTGTCTGTGAATCACTATAATCTTACTTGCATTTGCACCACATGAAGAGCAATTTATCTCGACATCACTCGGATTTAAACCAAATCTTTCAACGTGAAGTTGATATCAATACTCAGAAATATTTATAGCAAATTAAGCATTTTATTACATTTAAAGAACGCCAAGGCAGTGTGACAACATTAGAGGGAGAGTTACGATTGGTGAATACGCTCTGTCATATTAGGGATAGTTGTATGGGTTTAGTTTTACATCTAATTAAAAGAAAATGTGGTCCACTATTTGGCAGATAAAATAGAGATAATAAAAAGTGCTTAAAGAAAATTTAGAGTAAGATTACTAAATAGTCGGTAAATAGTTTCAATTCAACCTGTAAATTAAAATATTTATTTTACTTGATTTTAAATCTTTCAGACGGACATTTATCCTAAATGTAAATAAGACCATCCAGTGTGACAAAACGTAGAGACAATTACATGTGAGTGTTGTAAATTTTTGGGGAAACACCAGACCTGTCAATTCAGTTAGCAACAAACGGACAAGTCGCCTTCGCACACTAAAAAGAGTAAAAAAACCCAACAAACTGTTCCGAACACTCGTATAGATATGTAAATTATGTGTACATATATATACACCCGAAAAAAAAATCACACAGAAAAATGCGAGAGGAAAGGCGTTATATATATATTTTTGTGAGGGGGTACTCCGGTCAATGATTGGTCTAGGGTTCGTGACGTAACCGACGATTGTGGGGAAGAGGATGAGGGGGGGAAAGGATCAAAATAGAGAGAATAAAAAAATAGACGGAAAACATGGGAATATATTGAAGAGGGTTTGAGGGGGTTGCAAAGTGGGGGGGGGGGACTGGCTTGGGTGAAAGGGGGTGTAGAATGGAATTGGATGGAAATGCCATTAGATTGGCAAAGCTTCCCTGAAGCCTAAAACTGACCGCTCTAGAGGGAGGGACGAAAAAAANAAAACTGACCGCTCTAGAGGGAGGGACGAAAAAAATATAAAATAAAAGTACAGAGGATTTTTCCTCTCGCACCCCCAACCCCTTCATTTTTACTATTTTTTTCCCCGAACAATATATATAAAAATGTTGAGATGGACTTTGAATTATGTAGTAGGCAAGTTCTTGTTCTGGTATTTGTCTTTATCTCCATACATAAATATGTAAGAGCATTCGTTTAGCTCTGATCTCGAGCGTTCAAACTCAGGACTTCATTTGGTATGGTTATATTTTACTTACGATCTTTTGAAAATACACCATTTCAATATTAGTGCGGCTTATCACAACACGCACTCAAAACCAATGCCTGGAAAGAGACACGTCGGTGAATTCTGTTAAGACAAATTTATTCACAGCTTCCTTTTAATCAAAATATTGAAGGTGAATCTCAAATAAGTTCATCGGAAACCACGCTTCAATATTTATCACAAAATAATGTGAGCACCAAGTAAATTTCACACCCATGTATTTGTTACAATAAAACTTTATTTTGACCTTAGTGAATCCAGGAATATATTTATAATTTATTTATTTCCAAATTCTTGTGTTGCATTTGTTTTTCACTTCAGTTCGTTAAGCTATTGAGTAGATTAAGTATCGAGTATTAAGTATTAAGTATCGAG
Organism: Timema poppense; assembly: GCA_902141375.1. NCBI lineage: Eukaryota > Metazoa > Arthropoda > Insecta > Phasmatodea > Timematidae > Timema > Timema poppense. The sequence continues at coordinate 111,646 of CABFOV010001521.1, forward strand.
TTAAATAATTTTATTTGAGTACTTAATGGGTGCTTTAATCTCTCATAATGTATAAAAAACTATCTTAGCTTAAGACAAAACATTTTCTGCTAAACCCAAGATATTTTTATTGGGGGTGGACTTTGACCAATATTTGTACTGATTGCAGAGAATTCGAAGTATTCGACTAGGGTGGTGTATTCGTCGTAGTCTGTTTGGGCTTTAAATATTTCTTTTATATTGAAAGTAAGAAGCGCAGATTAAATTTATTCCTCCATCACACTTTGGTTAAAAAAAAATCAGTCATCAAACAAACATAGTTTTTGCTTTAACTAAAAGTTATTGCGACTTTATGAAATAACATTTAAACGAAAACAAATTATGAATATATAGACTAGAATTTATATTTATAAAAAAACATTAACTAAACCCCGCAATAACTCATTTATTCTACTGTGTTCGTATTTCAATAAACAGGATTGTCACTTGCCTGAAGGTCAAGGTTCGGTTCCTAGCTAGGTGTACAGGGGGTGGTATCCCGATGAGATCTATCATTCTTGCATTCTCATTCAATCTCTCGGTACTTGGCTACACTTGTTTTAAAACTACCGTAGTAACTCCTACCTATTAGATTGACTCGTTAAAAGCATTACGATGGATCATGTAATAAAAACCATAAGTTACAATAAAATATAACAAGGGCAATATACTAATTTTTAATCGCCGCGTCTTACTAGCATTTAGGGTTATACACTTATGAAATAATTGCACTTGTGGTTTTATGTATAGAGGTAAGGTTATATTTGGAGTAAGTGAATCCGCATTTGTTTGGCGTTAGAATGAAAATACATTTTGGGAGATAAAACCTCTGTACTCCCGACTGAAATTCAAATATTGATCTCCCCGTGATCGGCAGTCTAATCTACAACGAAAGTGAGGCCTTAGACCATGTGGCCACCAAAGTGGTTAATTTTGTTTTATTCTAGTTTTATCAGAAGACTAAATCAAGATATTAAACATATGCCATTGTATCTGTGTAGGGCTGGACTTATATCCAAGAGTCTACCTATAAAACTTCTAATGATCATGGGAAAAGCTGAATTGTTCCAGTTTTGGATAAATACTTGGCCTGTTATTCAATCACAATAAATATGGATTAGAATAATTATGAGAAAATATGGATTGGTCTCGTCTCGAATGAAAACTATGCCTATTATTCAAATGCACACTAGTGAAGATTATTATAGTAATCAGGGCGTGTATTTAGATACCCTAGAAATAAACAAAAAATACCTAAAAATCCGAAATAATTGACCAAGACATTTTAAAAAATGACCTTAAAATATGAACAAAGAGTTGTAATAATTGCACACGAATAAATCAAACACGTGCTATACAAATCCAAACAAAAAATTATCCATGGGACGAAGTCTTTAACAATTACACTTTTTTATTCTGTTAAATATAACAATGTTATACAAATATCTGCTTCAGAAGTTATAGCTACCCCTTCCAACGCAAGCTTAATTGCATTGTTTTACGAGGAATGTGTATTTTAAAACCATTCAAGCAAGGGGATACATAGTTCATTGTCTTCTTATCACATCAACTGTGTGTTGGACAAATATCTGTGCATTTATAAAATATTTCTTGTACTAAAGACTATACATAATCAACCTGAATGCCTTAAAATGTCTCAAAAATGACAAATAATGACTCAAAGATTACCAAATGACATTAAGTGTCAAAAGAATAACCTATAAAATATACAATTCTACAACCATAATCGAAAATAGAATTTATGTACAATAAGTATTTTATGTGATGAACCAATGAATAGATGACATTATCAAAATCCGTGTCCTAGATTAATAATCAAGCGAAAATATGTTAGGTGAATACTAGGCCTATTATTAAATTACAGGCTAGTAAAGCTCATAATAATCATGCTCCAATGTTGAGTGAAGAACATTTTCAGGTTAATTTAGTATGCGTTTTATACGTCTACTGATTATATCAGCCCATGACATAAGAACTAAGTTAATTATATAAATTACATAACACCATGCCCCTCAATTATTAGTTAATCATTGTGAAAAGAGACGCTTCAAATTCCCAAATTATATTTTATTAATCATTCCTGGAATTAAACCCAGGACTTCTAGCTCAGTTGGTAAACTTGCCACCGATTGAGATAAGCTGTTGACTAGTATTTTGTCGATATTAAAAAGATCGATTTCCTAAGAAATGCTCAAGCATTTGAGTGGAGGGAGATTGAGAACAACTTTAGAAAATCAATTCACCGTAAATACGTCTGGACACAAACCTAGACATTCCCGCCACCATCCAAGTCAGACTTTTTGCTGTTGAAATGAAGTAAGCATGGGCACCGAACCAGTTGCGTGCACAATCCTGACACCACATAATAAGGAATTTATCAGTGACAGTTTTTACATAATTAGTTTAATTAGCTAGAGGTTAAAAGAATTTTAGTTGTAATCTAACGTTCAAGTAAGGAGTCTCGTTAGTGTACAGTACATGTTTGCTAAAAATGATAATCAAGTAAAGACGCAACTTAGATAATTTTTCTGGTGGGAAAATCGATGATTATGTTTGGAACTTTAATTAATTTTCATCTACATAATGTAGACATAAAATTATCATCC
>CABFOV010001522.1:0-26517 GCA_902141375.1 Timema poppense
AATCTCTCCGCGGAGCACTTGGAGATGTTTCGCGGAGCACCAAGTGCTCCGCGGAGCACACTTTGGGAACCGCTGCTCTAGAGTAACCATAATTTGAGGGACCAATGTCAATGTATGTATGGTTACTTTAGAGCCTAAGTTCATTTTGTTAAGTTGATTTGAGAAAACTTTGTTTTTATTTCAATATTAATTTATCACTACTATTATTAAACTTTGTTGGGTATCTTATTGTGTTTCAGACCAAAGTGTTGGTGCAATTTGTTACCCAAAAATTAAACAAACTTGCCTAATTAATGTGTGCCATTAGCTTAGTAATATTTCTTTCCGATATTGTATGCTGCAAGTTTTAATTAATAAAAATATACAATCATATAAGTTAATAAATAAAATATAACATCAATTAGTTCAACAACTTTATAAAACTTCATTGTGAGCAAAATTACAGTGGTTAAAACCCACCTCGGTGGCGTAGTTGGCTAACTCGATAGTCGTGTTGAGCTCGACTGCTGAGGACGGGGAGATCGAGGTTCGAATCTCGGTCGGGTGAACTGGGGGTTGTTTTTCTTAAATGGTTTTCCACTCTCCCTCCACGCGCAGGTTCACTTCCTCTAATTCAACCTTCCCCATTCTTAATCCATTAGCTTAATTAGTACTTAAAGCGTATATTCCGAAAGGGTAGTAAGACGCCGTGCTAAATAATAATAATAATAATAATAATAAATACAGTTGTTAAATACACTAAAAACATTATAAAAATAAATGATATATACCTTAATTCCTTTCCGGTAATAAAAGAGATTGGGGTTGGGATGGGAATAGGAGTTTACGTTTAGGGGTGCATAAACAAGAAAGATTATATTGAAAAAATATAAGTATGTACTTAAATATATAATTTTTATAGATTCTAGCGAAAACGCAACGAGACGGTGCGGGGAAACAAAGCAGACAACCCTTTACTTGTAAGTGATTTATCAAGGATTATGGCTTTACGGCTTGTCGTATAGAAAAAAACACGATGTATTTATCTTAGTAAGCTTAGCAATAAAAAACATTTTCTTGAAACATTTTTTTATTTAACTACTGAATAGAAAGTTTTGACATAAATAATAAATAAAATTTATTATCGCTCGTTATTGTTATATTTTTAAATTACTATGTAATTATCAACTAATCGGAAACTTGTATGTACTCATCTTAAAGAAAATTTAAAGAGTCTTAGTTAAAAATAAATAAATCGAAAATTTAGTAAGTGGCTAATGATATATACGGAAAAAAGCATTTCGAAACGTCAGCCATTTTGATTACGTTATAACTCCTGTCCACGGAGGAATTTTTCTGGCCTATATATCTGAAAATGTATAACTTAGGTAGGTCTAGCTCTCTGAAAAATGTCATACTTTTTCAAAAGGTGCTGTATCAAATCCCTACGTTGCTCAGTTACTAGTTTGGATGCCCATTGACGTGGGTAGTTTTGTATTGTTAAGGCAAAAGGGGTTTGTTTCAAATATACAATGAATAAAATCCTTTTCAGAGGCTACAAGATTGAAAAATAGTAATTAGGTGATATTTACAAATATATTATAGCAAAAATTGTATTATAATAATTCCAGTTGAATGATGGCATTATATTATAGCAAAAACTGTATTATAATAATTCCAGTTGAATGATGGCATTGATTTATGTTGGGAATATTTGTGTTTGATTACTGACTGACTACAGTCAGGATTTTTTTTTACAAGATAAAGTGAGTCTTGTTTTATCACACTAAATACGTTTAAGTCTCATTAAAATCCATATTCTCAATCAATTTCTATAAATTTAGATACCCAGTATTGGCATAGAATGGTTGAGGGATTTTTTTTTATTCCATTTATTTACTTAGTGAAGGGCCAAATAATAATAAAAAGACTGGCGATTCAAAGACTTTTATTTATTCATTTTTCTTTAAAATTCATTAAAAAAAATTACAAACACATAATAGACTGACATAGATAAGGTTAGATACATAAATAATGCAAAACAATAATAAATAATTTAGTGAATTAGCATGTTTTTATGTTCGTTTAGGATAATTAAATGATTGGGTATGAGATAAGTGAAAGTGTGAATGAGCTTACAGCATTTCTTTATAATCTGGGTAAAACTGTGAGGAGATGTTGCCATGTATATGAGAAAAACATCATCATATACTTTTGGGCGTGATTTACCAAGTTTAGTACGGTTGATATTGGCATGATTTTATAAAAATACTGTTTTGTTGTGTTTAAAACAAGCATGCGTCCCAAAGCAACACATGTAAATTATTTATCCCACGGGCTGGATTTAAAACACTGGCTCGCTGGCTGTAATTTATCCATCACTGGCCTAGACTCTAAAGGATCTTTTTGTAAATAAAATATGATTGATCAGGTGGATCAACAACAATACTTAAATATTTTATTTAAAAATGAAATACTACTAAAAATATTTATTCATCTTTGAACAAGGACTGCATTATTTTAAAACTTTAAATTAAAAATTAATAGAACATGTCATTGTTTAAATCATTTGACTTTAAAATCTATCAAACTGAAAAAAACAACCTTTCTCTTTAAGGGCTCTGAGAGTGGATATGAAAACAAACCCTAATTTTTTTGATACATTTTTGTTGTTGTAAGTTTGTTTGTTCATTCACGATGTTTGTTTTCATGCGTCCTTGTTCTTTAAAAGGAGATAAAAAAAATGGCATTGCAAGTTGGCTCAACCGGGAGAACGAAGTAGAAAATAAATATCAAGTGAACGCCGTGAGGGAAGTTTAAGGACCATGAAATGGAAATCATGCTGGCTTCAAAGTTAAGGGTGTATTTTTTTTTAAAGGGAGATAGATGGCAAGGAGAGTATGGGAAAAAATTCATATGGTTCACTTCTGGATTTTTTGTGTGTGTTTAGGGGGCACCCATTCAAATAACATGCTACGTTTAATAATGAAATTGTTATACATTAAGTGAAAACAAGTCAGAATTAATATTTATTTTACAAAAAAAAACCCTACATCAATATGCCATCTTATTTTGGATTATTATAAAAATTATGGAAATCACCAAATATGTACACTGCATTTATCTTGAATAGTAGCAAGCTTTCCTTGACGAGTGTTAATATTATATAGATTATAACAAAAAATCTTGTTGTTATTGGAATGTAACTTTCAGTGTAAATTGAGTATACATTCTTGATAGCAAAATTTCAGCTTCCAAATTTTGCGACTGATCTTATGCATTTATTACGTTACTTTTACAAAAATATAGGTGTAAATATATATTGTGGTTTTTAATAGCTATAATGTGGCTGCCCGTATAAGAGGGTAGATGTTTAGAATGGTGGACTATATTATTATTATTATTATTATTATTATTATTATTATTATTATTATTAGCACCACGTCTTACTACCCGTTCAGGTTATACGCAACTTACGCCAATGTGTAATGGTAGGGTGATAGTGAAATGAAATGAAGTACCTACAGTTTAACTTGGAATCCGAACCACGGTGGAGGCCTGGCATTCCCCACATTCATAAGATGTCTTGTCAGAGGTGGGTTGACTATAATTCTAGGAACCTGCTTCCTGGTGGTGTTAATATATATATATTTCCTATTTGTAAATGGATTCGTCCTCCTATTCAATTAGTATTTTTCTGGAGGCTAAAACTGGATGTGTAGAATTAGGATCCTGTCAAAGGCTAAGTTAGTTTGTAATTAGTATGTTGATTTAATATGTTTCTTTAAAATGATTGCCTCAAAAACCTATTCGAAATATTAAAAATGTTATCAAAGGCATGCGTATGACTGATATATTTAATTGAATTGGAATCAGCCCTGTAAATAATTTGGTTCCACTTACTTTTTCTTAGCGCACAGTGGATCTGAAGCAGGAGGAAGCCAATGAGTAGAAGCCACGCGGCTCCCGTCATTACGTCATTGCTGATAACTCTAATCACGTGTTAAGGTCGTGAGAGCATTAAACATTGATACTGAAACATATTTCAAACATTTAAACTAAAGGTTTCACACCATTCGTGTGAATGAGGGTGGAAGACATAGTCAAGGTATTTTTAGGACTTTGACCCCTCCCCATCTCTCCCAAGCTAAGGAAATTCAAACTAATTCTACATTTAATATAATTAAAATTCACCTTTTCAATGCAGTAAATGCATTATAAGATATCTCTAAAATTCAGTTTTAAAATATGAAAGATTTATATTTAAACTAAATTCAACAAAAATATTCCTATTGACAAATACAGTCACCCAAAATATTATGTTTGAGCCGCACAAATGGCATCGACTTGTTCATTTAAGAAATACAATATAACGTTTTAAACAACATCTTTAAACGTGTGACTAAGCGTTTTAATTCCTCCCTCCCTTCTTCCCATCAATAAACTGAATTCTAGATACGTTATTGTTTGATCCTTAGGGCTGAATGTAATTATATATTTGGGTCTTAGTGCCAAGGTAGTTTGCCTATTCTAAAATATAAGAAAATTCAGACAAATTAAATCTAGCTTTAGACACAGGGATTGGCAATCAAGTGTGGGATTAAGTTGATTTGTGTTAGTAGAACTTAGAATTATGTTGGTTGCGTAGTAAAATTCATTATTTAGATTAAAAATTAGACAGAATATATGTGAGTGTCAACCATTATAGTAATTAATAAAAGTCACCTCTTTCGTTTGGGCTAAGTGAGCCTTTAATCTTTTCCCGGAGCAATTTTTTAATTTATTAAAAAGAACAAAGTACTGTATAGAGCAGTTTTTGTATTAAATAGATTCTACACAGAGATTAGTATGGCCTTTCCTACTTTAATATGGTTTTAATGAGATGCATGTTTTATATCAAAATACTACTATAGTGTAGGATTCTGGTAACAAATAAGGCTTAAGGCAGCAAATAAAAATAATACAAATATGAGAATATGTGTACAATATATTTTGCCGTGCTTGTTATCGAAAACATGGTAGGAATACAAGATGTGACCGTGACAGTGAAGTATAAATGTTTGTTTGAGAGACCTGTCGTTAACAGATGATTGTCTCCACGAAATACTCTGTTTGCCAAGATGTAACGAGATTGTTTGTTTGTACCAACTGACAAACACACCAGGGATGATACACAAATTGGCTCTGGTGGGTGAACTATGGTAGGAATAACTTTATCTCACAGTTACGAAAGATACAAAAACTACATTCATATATTCATAAGTCTAGTCATGTGATCCCCGGCTTATCACTTTCAAAAATAGTATCAAAACGTTTAAAATTATATTAATTAAATTGTAAAAATTGTATCACTTTTGGTCAGAAAAAAGTTTGAATTTCCTTAACTATTCTTCACACATGAATAGGCCTATTATTAATTATTATAGGCTTTATTGTACTATAACTGTAGACCAAGGACATATTTCCAACTATCGAAGTAAATTAAGTTGTGAATCATTTAATATAATTTGTACTTTTATGTTTATCTTTAGGATTATTAATTCATTAGATTTTTTTAAATATAGCACCACGTCTTACTACCCCTTAAAGTTACACGCTTATGTAATAATTACGCTAATTGGTTAGGAATTGGGAATGTTGAATTTAGAGGAACGGAACCCGAATTTGCGTGGAGAAAGAGTGGAAAGCCATTTAGGAAAAACAGCCCCTAGTTCACCCGGCCAAGATTCGAACCTTATTATTACCATCCTCAGCAGTCTAGCTTAACACTAAACTAGCACGTTAGTTAACTACGCCACAGAAGTGGGTAAATAATTCATTAGTCAAAGGTATAAAGATTAGTAAAGTAGAGTAAAAAAATGCTTTCATCAGTTGGAAGAAATGATGGAAACCACACACAGGAAAATCACACATGTGGAAACCCATTCCAGTAATTTTGGCTAGAATTTTAAATCAATGGTAAGGAAGTGTAATGTGAGCCTTCCATATTTTACTGATCGTCAAGCTGAGTGGAATAAAACAAGTCAAATATATATTATAAATTATTAATAATTTATTTGAGTTATAATAAGATGCTCATTAAAATATTTAGATATGTTTGATATTAGATGTTTCATGAATTATGTATATTTGGATTGTTGCAGCAATAATTGCATAAAATTGCGCCAAAATATATTCAAAATATTTGTTTAGGAATGTTTTTTTAGAATGAGGTCTCACGTGATTTTATAGTAAAGAATGTATTAGTCAAAATTCGTCAATTTTCTTTTTAAATTTTGATGTATAGTTTCAGAAAAAGTTATATTTTCTCCCTTCAAATCACATTGAGAACCTTAAAACAACCTCTTTCAAAGATTCTATGCCTAATTCTAATCTAAGAATTTCACGAAGGTAGAAACATTAATTTAATTTTTTATCGAATTAAATACAAAAAGTAATATTTTATTTACTGATATAAAATCATTCACAAATCAGGATTTAAATTTTGATATAAGGCACTGGATGAGCCACTGAGTGTACAGAAGAAAATCTACAAACTCACTAGTAAATTGGGATATTGTTGAAAGCTAACATTTTGCTAACATTCTAACCCCCTAAACTTTAAAATGAATGGTCGTTTGTAAAAATCAGTTCTGCTGTTATCTCGTCATATCAACTATAGGAAAGAGATTTAGCAAGTTAAACATATGTAAGTACAAATATAAATAAAAAATTATATATATTTGATAATATATATAAATATATAATATATTATTATATATATATTTTTATCTCTCTCTCTCTCTCTCTCTCTCTATATATATATAGATAGATAAAAATATATATTTTTTGCCATGTTTGGAAACTAAAATTGTCTTTTTGTTTTTGTACGGAAATAATAGGCTAAAATTTCAAATTCAAACAAATTCCTTGTTTAGTTTACTTTTAAATTATTTATCTCAGAAATAATGTATCAACAATTATAGGATTCCTCTAAAATATAAAAACCCACAAAAAGTCATGTGTTGTAGGCCTTGATTACATTATTTTTGTAGTTAGTTTTTGCTACACGGCACGGCATTTCAGTTTAAGAGACGTTCAAACCTTTAAAGAATGAAAGTCGGATGCATTTAACATTTATAAATTAATATCAAACTTTAATTGCAAATATCTATAAGATAATAGCTTTTTCCGGTGTTAAATTTTAAATAAATGGTTGTTTTCAATTAATTTAAAATGGTTAAAATCTATTAAATTAATGTATAAAGTTGGGTCAAAATATGGAAAATATTTATTTCCTAACCATATATGCTTACACGCCATAATATTTATGTCTATAGTTGATACGTATTTTACTATTGATTTAGCAAATAATATGTAATATAATTATTAATAAAGACAGCAATTTCCAAAATTTATGAAGAATAAATGGTACAAATAACCACAACTTTCTCAAACTCTGTGTTGTAGCTTAGAATAAAATTTTCCTAAATAGGTTTTTCAATTAACTGCCCTTAAATGAATTTTACTCGCAAACAAAACCCCTATATTTTATTAATCAAATAAAGCTCTTTTATTGTATATCTAAGCCAAATTTTAAAATATTTTTAAAAAATTTAAAATTTCCCAAAAATATTATCTTTTTATTACCTAAACATTTTTTTAATTTGTAGAATCAAAAACCTGTTCCTAGCTCACCATTTAAGACTAACTCTATAAGGCCTATTTTCAAAGGTTAAATATTTTCTATAATTTTTTCCAAGTAAACCAACTGCCATAAAATTAATTTATTTTAGAAAACCAAAGACACATCCATTATCTTAAATAATAATCCCAATATATATATTGAAAAAATCTGTATGAATAGTTTAAAAAATATTTAAAATGTACAAAACTATATTTTCAGTAAAATAATATTCCATAAACAAAGTATACAGTACTATTTGGTAGATCAACCGCTACCCAGATACTCATTTTAAGTACATTCTTATTCCAAAAATCAAAATTCAATATTATATGCTATGTAAAATACTAGTAGATCTATTTGCAACAAAATCGTCAGAGCCACTTTCAAAATATTACACATTTTAGATAAATCAGTCTCTTGTAAACTATACCTAAATGCTCTTTTAGTCAATAAACAATTAATTATGCCATGCAATTTTATATGGCGAACCCTCCCAATATAGTTATTAAAAATCGATTAATCCCCCCAAAATATACATTGTTATCTGTCTTGTCTGAAACTCCAAAATGAATCATTTGGAACCAAATTGTTGGAGACTTTCTTAGCTAAACCAAGTTTTGGAAAAACCAGTCATCTGTAAACTACCCATAAATTAATGTTTACTCCCAAAACATGTATAGAGTGCTATTTGACATGTTAACCACGCCCAAGATACCGATTTGTAGCCTAATAGTTTGAATCATTAGTCAAATATTTGAAGTTTTTGAAAAATTAGTCATCTCCAAACTACCCATAAATGAGTTATACCCCAAATTATATATAGTATTCAGTGATTTTTATTATTTCAAACACCCCAAAGAAACTAATTTGGAAACAAATTGTTAAAGCCATTTGTAAAATATTTAAGGTTTTTGAATAACTAATCAATTATAAAATACCTATTAATGATCTTTTTACCCCCAACACATGTAAATAATGTTATTTGATATATCAAACACTACCAAGATACCTATTAGGAACCAAATCATTCAAACCATTTGTACAATATTTCAAGTTTTTGAAAAATCAGTCATCGATAAACTGCCCATAAATGAGTTTTTACTCCAAAAACAATAATTTATTCTTATTTTTAATATCCACTCTATCCAGGAATGAATTTTGAACAAAATCGTTAAAGCCACTTCCGAATTTTTTTAAATTAAATGTAATCATTTCATAATTAAACTACCCTTTATTGAAAGGATAGGGTTACTTTTTTGTTTGAGGTGTAACCCTATAAAATCTAAATATCAAATTTGAAGAAAATCCATCAAATCGTTTTGTATCCGTGGCCAGGGAAAAACGGACTGGCAGGCATATACATTCATGGGGACAGACAGAATTGGGTAATCCACTTTTTTGGGAACGTTTTCACTGTTCACATACAGCTTTAACATTCATCATAATCTCTAGATCAAGTCATTTCACGGTTATAATAATTTCTCTTGATATAATACAGAAAAAACTGAGATATTATATCCAAGCTCTATAAAGTATTGAAATATATTAATGTACAATTCTAGATAAGCACCTTAAAATCACTTAAACAAGGTTTCACATTAAATACTAGTATTTAATTCATAAAACATATTAAGCTTTGAATATATCAAACTTGTCACTCTTTTGATAAGTGTGTCCAACTATACAAAATAAAATGGTTAAAATGCAATGATACACAGAAACTTGTGTCTAAGAAAGAATAATGATATAAAACGTACTGTAATAATAATAATATTTAGCACCGCGTCTTACCACCCGTTCGGGTTATACGCTTTAAGTATTAATTACTCTAATGGATTAGGAATTGGTAAGGTTGAGTTAGAGGAAGTGAATCCGCATTTGCGTGGAGGAAGAGTGGAAAACCATTTATTAAAAACCACCCCCATTTCACCCAACCGAGACTCGAACCTTGATCTCCCCGTCCTCAGCAGTCGAGCTCAACACGACAAACGCGTTAGCCAACCACGCCACCGAGGCGGGTAAAATGTACTGTAAATTTGAAGGTAATGAAATCATATTATGTCATTTTATTAATACTCTACTTCCATTATTAAGGGGCATTCTCTCATTTGTAAATTATTTCGTAGGTTACAAAATTCCCCTCATAAACAATAATAGTTAAATTACAATGGTTTTCAGAAAGGCTATCCATAGTGACATGGGGGGCTGCAATTCAGTTTCCATCTACCTATATATAATATTGCCTCCATTGTTTGAGTTGCTGACGTCACGAGGGTAACAAGCTGCGACGTCTCTCTCTCTCTCTTTCTTTTAGCATTGTCTTTATTCGTTTATCTCTACTCATTTTCCATCCTTCTTCACGTTCTGTCCCATTATTAAGAAATGAGCCGCACTCAGAAACTTCCATCATCCCTTGACATTTTCTTCCATTTAAAATCTATACTTCGAGATATTCTCGACATAGATTTGCATTTTGATTTCAATTAAACTGTGATGAGTGCTATGCATATTTTTTCTATTATTTTATAAGTAAAGTAAAACTGACCAATTATCCAATATAACCCCCTTTTTTCGAGCTGGGGTGTTTCTGTTAAGGCTGTTTCCAATCGAGTGTCATAAAGGAAAGATAAAGAAAACGTATTCCACTAATCAAAGCCCTATTTTATTAGGGAATTATGAGACGCGGTGGTAAAAAAAATATTATAAATTTATTTTTGGAGGAATAACATTGGAATGACTCTTGAATATGTTAAGTAATGTAAGAATCTCAATTAGTAGAAAGGTAGTATATAAAACCCCAATATAATTACTTAATTCCACATTCTTAAGATTAAATGAATTATATCTCGAATCATTATATACAAGGTAAATAAATATAAGTTTTGGATTTATGTTCTTTAATACAAATATATATTATTTGATTCAGTAGATAAAATGTATTTACACATTTATTTGAATTAAACATTAATTTAAGACTTTTTTTTTTATAAAAAAAGCGGATTATTATAAAATAATACTTTTTATAAAATGCTGTTGAAATATTTCACACTAGTCTTTAAAATAACATTATCGAAACAAAATATTTAATTAAAAATCTTGATTATTGGTTATTTATTTTGAATTAACCATTTTGTTTGAATTTTAGCGAATTTTTATTATAAGTGTTATTTCACGCAATTATGCGTAGCTCGCATAGGTGGGTACGTAGACTAAATATTCAAGATGGTTTATTTGAGTTTGTCTGAAACGGCAGTGTTAAAACTCTGGGTTTATTGAGTATGTTTTATCTATATAGATTCCTAATTTTATCTTCATGTAAATTCTGATATTTGATACGAATTATACCTTCTTTATCCCTAATCTATTAGTGTAGTTAAAATAAGATAGCTCAAATGACATCACACATAGTACACAAATCTTATATTATATAATTTTATGAGCCCGTTTCCGGTAATACAAATTACGATGAAATGACTGAACATATTTTGATAAACGACCACTCATTTTAACGGTTAGGAGCCCAGGATTTCAAGAATAATAGTAGTTTTTCACGAAAACCCAATTTTCACAGTTAATTTTCTGTTTTTCATTCTTTGTTTAGTAACCATGGAGACCATTATTTGCTGCATGACTGTAAATCTCCGAATAAAATATGACTCTTTGACTGAAAAATAATAACTCAATCTTTATTAGTTGTCTCGAGCACATAGCAATTTTCTCTTTGGATGAATATTTTTCTTTGGATGCTGGTCATAATACATCTAAATTGAGATTCCTAATTTGGAGAAACATTTATTTTTTATTGGAATGTTGCCAGCGTTAATTTACATTTGAATCAATAATATTGAGCATAATTAAAAATTTCAAAAGTTAAGTTCGTGAACATATTGCCTACGTTTCTTTTCGTTAATGATAAAATGATGTTTAAATAAGTTAAGTTATGTATTATAAGCTCAAAAACGATAAAATGAACTTTAATAATGTTTAAAAATAGTAATTTTAACTATATAAGTATGATATTTGGTGTTATTTTTCTTTTAAATAATGATTTTTGATGATAATTTTATTCAAATAACGGGTTTTGATGTTCATTTTGGCAAATAGTAACACAAACCAAATACATAAGTAAACTACGTTTTCATTTTACCTGTTGATTTTGAAGATATATTTAAAAGTAATGTTTGGTGTTCTTCATCTATTTCTCACATTCTCACAAATATAGTATGTTCAATTATGTTTCCATATTGATACTTAGTTTTGAGGTAATGACATTTCAAAGTACCGTAATGTTTGAGTAACACACACAAATTTTCACATTCCCTCTCGCTCTATCAGACTCTCTCACGCTCTCACACACACTCACACTTTCTCAACACACACACACACCTACAAACATACACACATACTCATTCTTTAAAACTCTCTCTCTAATATAGTATTTTCTCACTCTCTCTCTCTCATACAATTTATCCCTCTATCACATACTCTTTACCCTTACGGTACACTCTTTAACACACCATTTTTCTCACATTATTTTACTATATTCTCGTTCTGTTAAGCGCTCTCTCTCTCTATCTCTCTCTCTCCCAAACTCCCTATTTCTCAACATCTTTCTCTATCTCATTCTCACTCTCTCAAACTCCTTTTCTATCTCAGTCTCACTCTCTCAATCTCCTTATATTTCTATCTCTCTTTCTCAATCCCTCTCTCTTTCTCAATCCCTCTCTCTTTCTCAATCTCTATCTCTTTCTCAATCTCTCTCTCTTTCTCAATCTCTCTTTCTTTCTCAATCTCTCTTTCTTTTTCTCAATCTTTCTCTCTCTTTCTCAATCTCTCTCTCTCTCTCAAACCTACTTTCTCACAAACTCACTCTATCAAACCCACCCTCTCAAACCCATCCCTCTCTAAAATACATTATTTCTAAAACTCGCTCTCTTAATTTCTCTCTCTGACTTTCTATAACTCTCTCTCTCTTTCTGATTTTCATTCTCTAAACTAATCTCGCCCTCTAACTTTCTCTCTCAAACTCTCTTTCACACAATATCTTTCCCGAAATTTTACATTCTTTCTTACACACACACACACACACACACACACTCTCTCTGTCTCTCTCACACACACTATATCAAGTGTTTTCCCTTACATATTTTCTTTATCACACACTCTCTCCTCCTAAACACACTTTTTTTCTCTTCTCCAAGTATTTATCTCTCTAACACATACATATACTCTCACTATCACTCGCTCACACTCACTCGATCTCTCTCAGTTGCTCATTCTCAGTCTCTTACACACACTTTCTCACACTCACACTCTGTTTTTCACACTCACCCACACACTAACACAATCAAACACTCAAACACTCACACTCTCATTTTACTTGTCACATTTCTCTCTATATCTTAATATATATGTTTTTATAAGCCCGTTTCCAGTAATAGAAATTACAAGGAAATGACTGAACAAATTTTTACAGAGAAAACTCATTTTGAAGGTTAGAGAATCAGGATGCCGGTAAAAATAGTGGCCTAAAACTAAAACCCAATTTTCCTAGCGAATTTGAAATATTTTCCTTGTGTGTGGGCAGTGGTTCATTTGTGCAATCATTCTTTGTTCACATCACCATGGAAACCATGATTTATGCATAGTTGTATATTGGTAAATAAAATATTTGTCTATAAAAAAATCAGCTAAATCACTACTTGAGTGGTTTGGTGCAACGAAGATATAGATCTCTGGGAGAGGGGTCATTTTAAAGTTCTCATCGGGCCGTGAAGGAGGAAAATATAAGTTTTTATTCAAATTACACACCGAAAACTAAATCGCTAAGTAAAGTTGATAGCCTTTGACGAGTAAACTTTCAACTAAAATGTGGGTTAGGGCTTATTAAATAGATCCTTTCTCAGTAAAAAGTTTAAAATACATTTTAGTGCACTAATCTGCAGCCATCGCTGTGACGATCTACAAGTAATAAATAAATAGTACGGAGCTCCGCGTGGAATATTTCGCTCTACTGTTTAAAAATGAAGATATTTATTCAAAAAGCAAACCCAAGCAAAAATACAGTTACACTTACGATAAACACTTTTTGACTCCTGGAGTTAAATTTTAAGATTTTATTTCTAAAGAATTAAAGTCCTCATTAGTATGTGTGGGAAAAAAATATCTATATTGGGTCCTCAAGGGTCGTATTAAAATTTCGACTTGCGGTTAGAATTATCAATATTTTATTAGGCGTTGCATATTTTATGGCTATCACGTTTTTATTAAATTCCTTATTAATAAATAAAGACCAATATAAAAGGTAAATATTGAATATTGAGTCTAAAATTTAAGATATAGATTATTGCTATACAAATATTTCCTCTGAGAGGTCAAAGAAAAATATTATATCATTTAGAGAGACTTACTTATCTAATTAATCTATGGAATTAGATAATTATTACCTTAAAATTCAAGCAGTATCTCTGTACAGCTAAAGCTCACAAAATTGTTTTAATATATCTGCCAATATCTCCGAAACTATTGGTTTCATAGATATATATTTCAAACATAAGTTTTTTATTTCATATCACAAACAATTTCGGAAATATAATAAAAAATTGAGAAATTATGCATCAAACCGGATCCTCTAGACTCATTTTTCCAAAAAAATGAGAGTAGCCATTTTGTTTATAAGATTGATTGATGCTTAGAAATTAAATTTAATTAAAATCGTTCGTCCTGATTTTGAGAAAATCGATTTTTTCTCTTTTCACCCTTTAGTAAAATACCCTTAAATTTAGGATTAGATATCCAATTCTAAAAAACTTCTATGGGAAAGCCTATGAAAAACCTAGATACCAAGTTTTAGCCCGATTGGTAAAATAATTTAGGTTCTACTCCGAGGGGCAGACAAATGGATAGACAAACAGACGGAGGGACATTCAAAAACAACTTTTTTGGATTAGGGGGGTTATGAAACGTCAACATTCATCAAAATCTCGAGTTCAATTTTATTTACGATTACAATAATTTCTATACCTGTAAGATAGCGTTAAAGTAAAATTAATTAGAATAGAACCTTTTTTTAATTCGCAGTCCAAGGGATATTTAGAATAATTAAAACAATATAAAATTAGAATAAACTATTTTTATTAGTGTGTAGGCAACTAGTATACAATAAATCAATAACCTCAAAATATGACATATATAAACACATATATTATATATACTAATATATACTCTATTAAACACACATACACAAAGATAAAAAAAATCTTACACAAAATTATAAAAATTAACATACGCAATTTGTAAATTGATTATATTGTCAAACGGAAGAGATAAGAGCCGATCCAACACAGCCACTATTCTACGAAACCTGCTCGCCACCGTTGAGTAATTTCCCACTTTCTCTTTTTCTATGTGTCAATAGCTCTAACTTTATTTGACATACCTGGCACTCAAGGATTATTTACTAAACATTGTTACGTAAGGTTTGAAATGAGACCTTAAGAAATTAATAATGTATAGATATCGAAAATTCCAAATATTTCCTTCTAAAACTTGAATTTAGTGTTATGTTCTACCTCTGTTTTGAATAAGAATTTACTGGGGAATCATAGTGGGTTCGAACTATTCAATTTTTCTAATTAACCAACGTCAAACTAACCATACCCTACTGTTACTTAAACTTAGTTAAATTTAACTTTTTCTTTGTCTAAAAACAATTTCCAGTAGCCCGCTTTGGTGGCCGCATAACCCAAGGCAGCACTCTCACAATAGATGGCCCTCATCCCTAAACCATTAGTATTATTAGAACATATGCATATAACCTCATCAGATAAAACATAAAGTCAAGAAATAATTTAAAATGTCTATTTGAGGTGAAAATATCCCCTTAAAAGAATGATATACCCGTTTTAGTATTTTAATCCAAATATGATGTATTTTGAATTTTATATTATCTAAAATACCATTGGCAGACATAGCCTTATCAGGAAAGATATACAATTTAATATATATTATTTAATTTATTTATACATTAAGTCATATGATCTGCAGGAGTTAATTTTTATAGATTATATCAAAACCAATAAAATAAGACTTATAAAATATAATAATTCTGGACGAAAAGTATATGTTCGCATTTTCTTAAATCTTTTTCCTACAAAAGGCTTAATATATATTTTAATTATTTATAAAATATACAATTATATACATTTTATATTTCCTTTGTACATAGTAGTAACCTTTATTTTATAATGATTTTGATAGTTGATAGTTTTTATTAAAATAAATCAACTGTTATAAATTCAATGCAGGTTGTTTGAACTATAACAGGGAACTAGAGGAATAATATATTCCTGTCTCGGACTTTTAAGCCTCATAATTATTGTATTAGATTTGATTGAAGCTCTATTAAGTTTTACCACTCGATACACTTTATCCTTACTGAATGATTATATTAGATTTTCTACTCATCCACTGTTCCCTGTCTGAATGTAAAATTAAATTAAGTTACTTCAGTTAATAACTTGGATTTATAAATGCCTACGATAAAGGACATATAATTGTCAATTTGAAATTAGAATAAAGGATGACATCAACGTAAAATTTCCATAAGATTAAGTCCTTGTTAATGTCTCTATATAGGAATAACTTTTAACATTTCTGCGGTGTAGTGGTCATTGCACCTGGCTACGAGCCCAGGGTTCCTGGGTTCTATCCCTGGTTGGTAAAGTGGGTATTTTTCCCGAAAGATGAATTAACCCAACATTCATCTGGGTTTTGGTTAATTAGGTTTAAGTTAGGTTTAAGTGTTTCCACTGGTTCCACACCCTCATACTCACTATCACCATCATCTCATCTCATAGGAAAATGGAAAGAGCCTCCACGGAAAGGATGTACGACCAGCACATTTGCGAATCCCCTGGTCAAAGGAATATTAGTAGTGGCTAATCTTTCCACAAACTGGGCTACGAATGATGTAGCTTAGATGCGTAATATTTAGTAGAACTTTTAACGCTTTATCACTTTTGTCATAATGCGTCCTACTGTCCGTTCCTGCTTACCAAGTTTATTTACGCCAATGAGGTAGGGGTGGTGAAGGTATAATTTAGAGTAAATGTACCTAAGTTGGCAGAAAAGTATTGACCAGAAGCGGATTTACACTATAAGCCCACTAGGCACGGGTCTAGGGGCGGTGGCGTTAGAGGGCGGCACATTTTGGATAGAACATTTTTTTATTTTAATTTTTTATTTTAGTAACTACGTTTAACAATTATTGAATAACATTTTTGAACTAGTTCATGTTAAAGTCATAACGACAATATTTCTCTTTAAATAACTGTACTTTACAATCGCTTTGTAACTGACTTCGGTCTCCCTTCATAATGTTAACTGAAGATACTGTAGGGCATGTACATGCCTGATTATCTTTCGTAGAAATCTTTTCTCCAATACTAACTTACACCCCCCCCCCCCCCCCCCCNCAACACCTCTTTACTCAGAAACTTCTTAAAGCCCTTGACAACAAAAAAGGGGGGTAGGGGGTGCATGATATAATTGTGCCTAGGGGCGCGAAAATGTTAAATCCGCCACTGGGATTGACAGAAACCATATATAAATAAAATTAGCTACACCCGGTTGAGATTCAAACCATAACCTCTCTCTGTGACTGCTAAACTTAACTTGTCGTTAAATCCTCGTGGCCACAGAGAAGGGCATCTTCTTCAAAACAGTCATGTCCTTTTTTATCTCTCTCTTGCAGGTTTACTTTTTTGCCTCTCAGTTCTAAATGTCCTGCTCTATCGTGCACTCCCTTTTGCTACCCACCCTCCGCGAGCTCTATAAATTAAATCCTCGAAGTAACTACTTCGTTTTGCCATTGTAATAACGTCTCCCTCATCTCATTACGGCACGGAGGATCCAAGCACCCACCACATCGTTTACTTATGCAATTACGTTGTTAAATGAGTATTTGAATTACTTTTGACAAACAAGGCATACGTAGCAATTAACGGAGGCTCGTAGAGCGGGATTTTATGCTCTAGAATTACGGTCGTGTTTGGAATTGAGCAATGTGGGCCACAACTAAGGTTAAAAAAGTAGTGTTTGTAGTTTTTTCTCCCACCGTGTTTTTCTACTAATTTGGGCTATACGCATGTGTAATAATTATTATAATGTGGTAGGAGTGAGTAAGGTAAAATTTTTCTGCATTTTCATGGAAGGAATGTAGGAAACCATTTGGTAGTAAACCACCCCAAAATAATTCGAACACACATCTCGGTGGCGTAGTTAGCTAATGCGCTGGTATCGTATTGAGATAGACTGACTAGGATGGTAGGATCGAGGTTCGAATCTCGGTCAGGTGAACTTAGGATAAATTTTCCTAAATTGTTTTCCATTCTCCCTCCATGCAAATGTGGGCTCACTTACTCTAAATTCAACATTCACTATTCCTAACTCACTAATGTAATTAGTACTTATGCGTATAACCCAAATGGGTAATAAGACGTGGTACTAAATAATAATAAAAAAAGGAATTCAAACACCCACTTCACTGGTAACATGATCTAAGATGTTACTCTTGCAACAGAAGATATCACTGAATACTAAGAGATCGGGACTAGATCCCAATCGGGTGGTTTTCCTAAATAGTTTTTTAATCCCCCTTCAAGCAAATGAGGATAAATTTACTTTTAAATTCAGCCTTTCTAGTTTCTAGAATATAGGTGTAAGTGATATGTAGGCGTATAAACTGAACGGTTAGTAAGATATGGTGCTACATTTTTTTAACCCCGACCTCCTCCGCCAACGGCAGTCCATTCTATAACGAGGGAGATTACTTAGATCCATACGACCACCAAAGCGGATTGTTTGTTACTACATTAATACCTTTTCTTTCACAGGTGTTCTAATCATAACTGATATTTGAAATCAGAGTTGGTAGACACATGAGTCAAGATGTTAACTTCGTCTGGTTTACCTTGCTGGTGATGTGGAGGTCATGCTTTCAATTCCATACGAGTGTAATGAGGACCTTTTATGGTTTTACACTTTATCTCTGCAAAAATGCTATTACGTTTACTCTAAATCGTACCCTCCTCATAAATACCCCATTAGTTTGAATATATAAACATCCCCCATGAATATTGAGTGAAGATACGCAATAAAATAATTTAAAATACGTCACAATTTTTACACCACTTTATTACCTTACTTTTTAATACTAACAAAATGTATTGAAAGTATTAAGAGCCCAAAAAAAGAACTATCTTGTTTTTTTTTGTTCTTGTTCCGCACCTCACTACCCGTCCTAAATATCAAAATATTAGCGCTTATATAATTGGATGAAGAAGGCAGCATTTAGAAGAATTTTAACTGCATTTGCGTGTAAAGCCAATTGGAAAGCAATTTAAAAAAATACAGGTGATGTTGATGCCCTAGTTTGCATTCCACCAATGAGTGTGTTTTTTTAGTTTTACACAAGTATTTTATCAGCCACGTTTATAATGTAGTAAAATATACTCTAACTTTTTATTTAGCACCACGTCTTACCAACCGTTTGGGTGATACGCTTAAGTACTTATTACGCTAGTGAGTTAGGAATTGTGAAGGTTAAATATAGAGGAATTGAACCCGCATTTTCATGTAGGGATTGTGGAAAACCATTTAGGTAAAGCCACCTCCAGTTCACCCGAGCGAGATTTGAACCTAAATCTCTCCGTCTTCGGCAGTCTAGCTTAACATGACTAGCGCGTTAGCTAACAACCCCACCAAGGTGGGTAAAAATGTACTCTTAAAAAAAGACATATTATTTAATTATGCCTCTTAGAATGTGATGTCGCAATGTGGAGTGATAAAGGTTACAAGATGGTGCGAACAAATTTGACTGATTACGATATTTTATAGCTAAATAGAAAAACATAATAAAAGGTAATATAATCGGAAGAGTGATCTCTATAAAGACAGAATAGTTTCATAAATTGTGTACCAGTGAAGGAAAAAAGAAGATGATACTGCTGTCGGTGGATGGTTGTTGTCGTAACCACGCCCCCCATATATTGCGAGTGTCTCAAACACACTTCTTAACCTCTCCATATCAACCTCTTACCCTTAGCACTTGACATCAGACAAAGACTAACAGGGATGAACGAGGTCTCAAGTGAAATGGGGCAAGATTTTTCTCACTTTCATACAATGAATGGTCTGTGTGTGCATTTCATGCCAGATATTTGTTCCGCTCATCCTTCTCTTGAAACTGTCAACGTTTATATGGGGGGAAAAAGAGGGTGGAGTCACGTCCTCAGTGGGGATGATTCTTGAAAATACCGAGGGAATATAGGTACTATTTATATGGGGTTCGTACGAATTCAATCAGTTACTCTTCAGAGAGTGATTATTTACGGAAAAATAAGACGGAAGCGTAGAATAATTGACATCTCCTGATGTTTAGTCATGGGGATAAGTAAAACCGTCAGCTACTTCTATTTTACTTGGGGTATTTAGAGTGCATTTTCTGAACCAACTTATTAGATCAGCAGACAACATGAAAACTAAATTAGTCATAGAACAAGCAACATCCAGACCCTAGTTCATTTATTTATCAATGTCCAAAGGGAAGCCCTAATTTAAGATACTATAAGTTTTTTAGTTGACCTTAGTGGTCTTTGAGTAAAGTGTACAGCTCGGAGCCCGACACGAGAGTGCAGGGTGCACTAACCAGCCGAAGGGTTGAGTGTATACCCAGCTCTGGATGAATAGAAATCACATAAAATCAACCTCCATATTGTTAACCTATGAATAATAATAATAATAATAATAATAATATTTTTTCTTACTATGCTGGGAATATAACTTTTTTTACATTTATTCGAAGTATTTATCGTGCAATATTTGAACCGATTGATTATATCAGAAGTACTTTAAGCTCACTTAAATCTAAAACAGACACAACATCCAACCCCCAGCCGTTAATTATTCAATTGGAAAGATTAAGCACACATTTAATCATTGGTAAATTTTTAGGCCATGCTGGGAATCTAACCTGAGACCATTAACTTAGTGGATATAAACGTTACCAACTGATCTGAGGTGTCAGAAGAAGGGCTTATAGCACAGCTAAACAAACGTGTTTCAGATTGATCCAAAGTGTCACACACGTATGCAACAATAGGCACAAAATATACAGTTTACAATAGAGTAGTCCAACACTTTATCTCAGTTTGTAGCGTGTCTTTCGAGTGAGCTAAGGAATTTGGGTTCAATTCCTGGTATGACAGAAAAAAATTATCATTAGTGAAATGTGGGTTTACTCTTTTACAGTGATAAATTAACGGCCGGGGACTGGATGCTGTGCCTTTCCTTGTCTTAACATAAATTATGAGGAAAATTAAGCTTAGAATATGTGCCATTACACACCTTTTACTATTGGAGAAATCCTTCTAAGATCCTAGAAAATCTAAATTTTCTCCCCCACCTATATTTTTTCACCCACTCTTTATACTCCCCCAATTTGTATTGGGGCCATTTGAAATATTTTTTCTTTTATAGTTATTTGGAATGTTCTTTATACCTCTTACCCATTTAAACTTTTTGTTTCTATTAGTTTTGGAAATTGTAAACTACCCCTTTGCATTTAAACAACGTCTACTTAGACATTTCAAATTATGAGACTATTTAGGATATATGTGGCTATAACTGCCCTCAAAATTTAAATTATCTAACACACTTAAAAGTGTATTTTTGTTGTTAAGACCTCCCCCCTCCCCCCACGCCCCCACTCGGTTTCCTAAATTCATAGTTAAAAAATTTGATATTTTCAGCCCTTAATTTAAAGGAGGTGTATTTTGTACTTGCCTGCCAAATATAAACTTCACAAACACACAGGGGATTAATTGTTTACTATTAGTTTTTGAAATTTGTAAAAACCCTAACCCTAACCCTATTTTACAATTCTCTTTTAGAGATTTCAAATTTTAAAATTCAAGATTTATTGGTTTATCTGGAGTTGTCTCTCTAACTGTCTGACATATTTTAATTTTATGCCTGGTTTAAAACGTTTATTATTCTTCAAATTGTAAGCCCCCAATTCCTGAAGCCCCATTTTGAAATTTTGAAATTTTATTTTTTTCTGGTTATATGGAGGGGTCAATCCTACTACTTTCCTTCCAAACAAATTTTCAAATTTATTCACCCAGAGTTTGAGGAAATACGGTGATTTTTGAGTCAGTGGGTCACACAGCCTTAGCTCTTCCCCACTCTCTTAGTAAAATAGATTTAAGAAACCCTCAAAAATGCCTTATTTTTGATAGTAACCTTACATTTTTAATTTCAAGACTCTATTGTCTATTGGTTCAAAATATACATAAGTTGATTTTGCAAACTTTCAACCTCCTTTTTTACCTACTTTGAGATCAAATTTTGTAAAACCCTGTCTTGTCTAGGGCCTAAAAGGAATCTTCACGCAAAGTTTAAGTTTCCCGGCCCGGGGGCAGGATAGATTTGATGATGAGTGGGTGAGTGGTTTTTTTCTTATAAATACATATATATACATATATAGGTGGCCTTCTTTTGCAAGTGAATCAAAGAGTTACTAATGCAATAGAGTACGTAAGATACCCCTTCTTCATATATATAATATTATATATAGTATAACAAATATATGAATATATACGTAATATACGCCTTCTCCATATATATAATATTATCTACATGGAAATTATATAATATTATATATATGGAGAAGGCGTACCTTACGTACTCTATGTCATTAGAAGCTATTAAAGTTAATTGCTGTACTTACAAAAGAAGGCCACCTATTCCTACCTTGAGCCAATTCGATCCAACCTACATATATGAATACAAATCAGTGCATATCTCAATACTAATATTTTGGTTTGTAAACAAATGTAGTAATAGGGGATTTTTTAACAATAAAGAAAAGTTTTGAGAATTGAAATGTCAAGTAATTGATTATATCCTAACCGCACAATTATGTATTATAATTCTAAAATATATATGCCCATCTACTTAATCTAAATTCACCTTTTAACACTTTTGGAATCTTTACTTAACTAATAACCAATTTTAAATCTCATAGAAAATACTTTAATATACTCTTGCAGCACCCTTAATTTGCATACTTCGTTACGAAAATTCACTCCATCAAATTTGAAGAAATGAAAGAGTTTGAAACTCGATTAGGATTCCAAAACACACACATATTTCACTCCAAAACTCAAACACACACAGCTAATACTGGATATTAAAGTTAGACTTTGCAGCAGATTTGGGACCTGGCGAAGTGTTACCCCACCTCCCACGACCACAACA
Source organism: Timema poppense (assembly GCA_902141375.1). Classification (NCBI taxonomy): domain Eukaryota; kingdom Metazoa; phylum Arthropoda; class Insecta; order Phasmatodea; family Timematidae; genus Timema; species Timema poppense. The sequence goes on from CABFOV010001522.1 coordinate 22,967, forward strand.
CCCCTCCTTTCCACCTCTCTACCATTTATGCAAGAAAATACTGGCTTCATCAGTCGTTACAGCAGGTCACATTAGACAGCAAGAGTATTTTATTCCATGTTCAATGAATTATTCATAAGTCACTCACAAACTAAGCTCAACCAAGGATTTGAACACTCGGAAGAACAACGACGCAAATAAAATTGAGATGTCTTGTACATTCGGTACCAATACACTATAGAGCCTCTTGATCGTTAATACTAGTGATATCCACAAGCGGAATTAATGTCCGGTTTTCCGGTTACGGGAATGTCTGGTTTGGAATACATACTGAGTGTATTGCAAACAGTTTTTCTTAGAATGTTTTACACTCTCCCTTAATATATGTACGTACATATGAGTACATTTTCTCTAAATTATATCTTATTCAGCCCTAGTTTATTAGTGTGGGTAAATGTGAATAGCCTAAATAGAAAGTAAAACGGGATAAAAAAAATGAGACACACATAGCAGTTTGCAAGAACAATTCTGAGTGAGTGTTGTCTGAGAGTTCTAGTGTAGTGCTATTGTTTTTTTTTCAATTATTATGTCCATCTTTAAATCACTACTAAAGCTTAATTCACTCTCTAATTTCATGTATTGATTAAATGACTGCGGACCATTTTACCAAGTAGATTTCACCAATAAAACTACTCTAACACTACACTCCTTGTATTAGTAATATCAAGATCTAGGGTGTCCTACTCGTAATAGAATGGGCTACTAGAAACGGGGCTATCGGAGCTAAGGTCATGATAATGTGAAATGAAGTTGCTTTTACCTAGATGACCATCCACCTTATCTCCATTTAAATGCGGGTATTTTCTTTAAATTCTACCTTCCTCATCCATAGTCTACTAATGTAAATTAGGGTATACCTAATGGATAGTAGCACTAGTTAAACAGAACACTATACTAACACTCAAACTAATCATTACGCACAATGTAAGGGCTTACAAAACGTTAAATATTTCCTTATCGTGCAAAATAATACATTTATTTTGCACTGTAAGATAACCTAAATTTAATAATAATGGATTGTATTACACGTTTTATAAGAAAAATACAATGGACTAATAAGAAAAACAAAATATTCACCAATGTAATAAATTAGAAATTTTAATAAGAAGTTATCAAACATCATAATATTAATCCCATCACTGTAACTCGATATAAATAGGCCAGACCAGTGGCGAGACACGATGCACATGTTTGCCTAAATAAATTGAACATGTTTTATCCAAACCTCAACGGGAATGGATTAGTATTTTAAATTGTTACATTTGATACAAAGGTTATTACTGACTTTATTTAATGGGTAGGAATGAAATAACATATATAGAAGAAATGCACCAGCGCTATCACGGAGGTGTAAAGAGGGTATGGAAAGACCACATTGAAAGATTACATTGGGAATTCACTCTTCCGAGGTTTAATCCTCGAGCTATTCATAGCCACCAATCAATATTTTTTTATCGAGAGTGATTCTGCTGATAGTGCGAAAATTAATATTAAGTTACCTTTTTATATATAATTTGATAAGCTCGTTTACGGTAATAGAAATTACGAGGAAATGACTTAACGGATTTTGACAAACGACCACTCATTTTAACGGTTAGTAGTCCAGTATGTCTGGAAGAATAGTATTTTTCCACGTAAACTTGATTTTCACAGAAAATTTTCAGTTTTTCATTCTTTATTTAGTCACTATGGAATCCGTTATTTGCTGCATGGCTGTAAATCTCTGAAAAATATATAACTCTTTGGCTAAATAATAATAATAATTATTATTATTATTATTATTATTATTTAGTACATCACAATTTTCTCTTTGGATGGATATTTTTCTTTGGATGTAAGTCATAGCACATCTAAATATTGAGATTTCTAAACTGGAAAAACATTCTATTCTTTATTTGAATGTTGTTATTGTTAATTCACAGTTAAATCAATCATATTGAGTATTATTCGAAAATTAAAAAGTATTGTTGTTAAATTCGTGGATATATTGTCTACGGTTTGTTTCACGTATGATAAACTGATGTTTATATATATATTTAGGTATGTATTATAAGCTGAAACACGATAAAGCGATCATGAAAAATGTTTCCAAAAAGCCATTTTAACTATTTAAGCATGAGTTTTGGAGTTAATTTTTATCTAATAATGGGTTTTGATGCTCATTTTAGCAAATAGTAACACAATTCAAATACATAAGTTAAGTTATGTTTTCATTTTACCGCTTGATTTATGGCTATATATTTAAATATAAGGTTTTGTGTATCCTATCTATCTTCTCACACTCTTAAAAATATAATAAGTTCGGTTATGTTTCCATGTTGATACTTAATTTTGAGGTAATGATATTTCAAAGTATCGGATTGTTTTGTGTACCACATCTATAGTTTCACATTATCTCTTTCTATCTGACACACTCTCTCACGTTCTCACACATGCTCTTTCTCAAACGCTTTTTCTGTCGAATGTTCTCTCTTTTGAATGCTCTCTCACAAACGCTCTCTCTCCCAAACCTCTTCCTCAAACGCCCTCTATCAAAAACTTGCTCTTTCAAACTCTCTCTAAATCACTCTCTCTTATCTCACTCTCTCTAGCGCAAACTATCTTTCTCAAACTATCTCTCAATTTCTCTTTCTCTCAAACTCACTCTTTAAAGTCATCTCCCTAACTCTTTCTCTCAAACAATCTCTCTCTTAAACACTTTCTCTAACTCTCTCACTCTAATTTTCTCTCTCTAGCTTTCCCTCCCAAACTTTATATCATACGCCCTCACGTTTTCTCTTTCTTTCACACAATATAACTCCTAAAATTTACACTCTATCTTTCTCACACACCCATTTTCTCGCCCATTCTCTCTCACATATTATTTTTCTCTCTCTTACCCACGCTCTCTTTCTCTCTCACACACATCCCTCTTCTTCCAGTATTTCATTTTCTAACACACACATATACTTTCACATTCCCTTGCTCGCACTCCCTCGATCTCTTTAAACGCTTGCTCTCCCTCTCTCTCTCAAACGTTATATTTATTGAACACTCTCTCACAAATAATTGATATTTCTCTCTCTTTCAAACTCCCTTTCTCTCTAACTTCCTCTTTTTCAAACCCCTTCTCTTTCAAACTTTCTCTAAATCCATCTCTCTTTTGCTATCTCAATCTCTCTAGGCAATTCTCTTTCTTTATATTGCACTCTTTATATCTCAAACTCACTCTCTCAATTTCTCTCTTTAACTTTATCACTAAACACTCTCTCTTGAAATCCATAATTCTTTCTAACTCTAATTTTCTCTCCTTTTATGACTTTCCCTCTCAAACTCTCTTTCACATGCCTTCACATTTTCTCTTTGTCTCACACACTATTTTACACAAAATTATACACTCTCTTTTTCTCACACACACATATTCTCTAAGACACTTTATCATGCATTCACCATCACATATATCTCTTTCTCTCTCTCTAACATACTATTTCTCATTTTATCTTTCACACACACACACACACACACACACACAC